>JAODAL010029396.1:0-51650 GCA_025379985.1 Phyllomedusa bahiana
ACTTTTAACACCTTAGAGCTAATGTTGGTTTCGCTTTTTGTTCTATTTCTCTCAAATAAGCTAATAAAAAAAAAAAATAAGATTAATCTCATCAGACAAAGCTTCACCACACAGTCCCCACCACCCACCTCTACACCTGCTCATAACTATTCCCCCCTAACTTGCTTCTCTACTGTCACTCATGACAAGCTTTCCTCTGTACTGTCCAAATCCAAACTCACTACCTGTAATCTCGACCCACTGCTAACCCACCTCATCCCTGACCTTAGCGCTGTTATCATCCCAGCCCTCACCCATCTCTTCAACCTATCATTAACCTCTGGCACCTTTCCTTTCTCCTTTAACCATGCAGCCATCATACCCATCCTCAAGAAACCATCTCTTGACCCCTCCTGTCTGTCCAACTATTGCCCCATCTCACTGCTTCCATTCACCTCTAAACTCCTTGAACAGAATGTCTATCTTCAACTGTCCTCTCATCTCTCCACCAACTCTCTACTTGACCCGCTGCAATCGGGCTTCCGACCCAACCACTCTACAGAAACCACCCTAACCAAATTCACCAACTTAGTAACTGCCAAAGCCTCACGCCACTACTTTGTGCTTATTCTCTTAGACTTGTCCGCCTTTGACACTGTCGACCACTCACTCCTGCTACAAATCCTCTCCTCCCTCAGCATCACAGACTTGGCCCTTTCCTGGATCTCCTCGTACCTCACTGATAGAACATTCAGCGTCTCTCACTCTCGCACCACCTCCTCCTCCCGTCCCCTCTCCATTGATTTCCCCCAGGGGTCTATCCTGGGTACACTACTCTTTTCTATCTACACTCTGTGTTTGGGTCAGCTAATAACATTACATGGCTCTCAATACCACCTGTATTCTGACGATACCCAACTCTACATCTCTGGCCCAGATGTCACCTCTCTGCTCTCCCGGATACCAGACTGTCTTACGTCCATAACCTCCTCCTTCTCCTCCTGTCTCCTGAAACTAAATGTGGAGAAAACTGAACTCATCATCTTCCCCCCATCCCATTCTATCCCTCCACCTGATCTCTCTAGCTCAGTCAATAGCTACACACTCTCACCGGCTCCGCAAGTCCGCTGCCTTGGGATAACCTTTAACTCCAATCTATCCTTCAAACCGCACATACAAAACCTCAACTCTGCCTACCGCCTCCACCTGAAACATATCTCCCATATCCACTCATTCCTTAACTTTTAAAGCACAAAAATGCTTGTCCACGCCCTCGTCATCTCCCGCCTAGACATTGCAACATCCTTCTCTGCCTACCGCCTCCACCTGAAACATATCTCCCATATCCACTCATTCCTTAGCTTTTAAAGCACAAAAATGCTTGTCCACGCCCTCGTCATCTCCCACCTAGACATTGCAACATCCTTCTCTGTGGCCTCCCATCTAGCACTCTCGCTCCCCTTAACTCTCCTCACTACTCCTCTGCCTCCCCCCTTTGTCAGTCCTTTCATTGGCTACCCATTGCCCAGCGAATCCAGTTCAAGTTAGTAACCATGACCTATAAGGCTCTCCATAACCTCTCCCCTCCATACATCTCTGTCTTAATTTCCAGATACCTCCCTTCACGCAATCTCCGCTCCTCACAGGAACTTCTTCTATGCTCTCCTCTTATCACCTCCTCCCATTACCGCCTCCAAGACTTGTCCTGTGCTTCCCCCACACTCTGGAACTCACTGCCCCAACACATCAGACTCTCTCCCAATCTCATTTGCCTCACAAGCAACCTGAAAACCCATCTCTTCAGGATTGCCTATAACCAACAAGAACCCTGTTGCCACTACTCCACCCCATAAACATGTCTGCCCCTAACATTCTGTCTCTTCCCACCTTCCTTGTAGAGTGTAAGCCCTCACGGGCAGGGACCTCTCTAATTCTGTACCAGTTGTTAGTTATTAGTTTGTTACCTCTGTACTTGTTTGACTTATGTTATGTATGTAACGCTATATACAGCAACTCTGGAATCAAGGGCGCTCAAAAATAAATAATAATAATAATAATTGGCAGGATTGGCATGGTCTACAGAAATAGATTTTCAGAAATGAGCTGAATACCGGAATGTAGAAAATTAGGATAAAATCATTGTAATTGTGGAAGCAATATTCCTATAAACAAGGGAAAATATAGCACCTCAAGTACTCCGGAGTTTTACTAGACATGAATGTCCGTGTGGAGACATGAAGACTATGAAGGAAAAAAATACTAGTTGGCCATTAGCTTGATAAATCAGAGAACACATGGAGGCAGAGTAGATGGACTTAGCAGTATTTGGGAGCCTTATTCTAGATTCTTGTGTAATATGGATCATGTGCATTAGGTTTTAGTCTATAAATCTGGTAGTCCAGAGATATTTATAGAATTATGAGGCTCCATGGCAAATATCATAATTGGCCCTTGAGTAAACTTCACTTAGGATGTTAGTTTATTATTTTTTATCAGTTTTCGGTACTATTTGCATCCTTCAAATGCAGTAATGAGGTTAAAGAGGAGTTTGTCAGATTTAGGGAAATGGGGATAAAGGATTTCCTTGCTGACAAATCCTCGTCAGAAGTCGGGTTGTGGAGATATTGTCTTTAGGAATTATTTGTCATGATCATTTAATTAAAATATTAAAAGGTATCAAGAACTGAGGACTCTCCTTTTTATCGGTTCATCTTGCTTCTAGGCAAGGATCCATTGGAAAAATCCATTGTGAACTCCATGGCAAAAAAATAAGGCAACATTAAGGCATAGTCTTCTGCAAACTTACATCTTGTATGTTGTGGATTTGGCCATGTTTTTGAAAACAGATCAGCCCAATTTCAATGGGGTTTATTGGCATTCAGGGTACCCAACACAGATTATAGATTAAGATAGTGTCTATCCTGCCTCCTGGGTCTATCCCTTAATTTGCCACTTTACACAGACCATACAGCCACTGTTTAAATTCACGCCTATTTTTAACAGGCCCCTACTCACATATATAGGTCATAATTGACACTTTTTAAAATCTCATGTGTTTATATCACAATATGCTAAGGGCCATAACTTTCTTTCTTTCTGTTGATGGAACGGTGTAAGGGCTTTTTATATAACCTGATGTTTTTATTGGTATTATATTGTGATACAGAAGAGTTGTTGATCAGTTTTAATTTCCTTTTTTTATCAGGCTTGACAAAAACAAGGCAATTCTGGCATAGTTTTTATTTTTATGTGGTGTTCACTGTACAGAATAAATTGCATGATAATTTGATAGGTTGGATGAGTACACATGTTGCAATAACTATTATGTTTACCTCGTCTTTTTTTTTTTTACAATATAAAGTGTTTTTTATAGGAAAGTCACAGATTTTGTATTTGTTATGCATTTTTTATTTCTTCACACTTTTTCATTTATTTGCTTTTTATTTTATTAATTCCAATATGAGACAAGACAATCACTTAAATGCTTTTATGATGCATAGTAATACATTACTGAACATTACTGTATTGTTATGTATTATACTGCACCTGTCACAGGCACCCTATTGCACTTTATCTCTAGCAAGGCTTCATAGGCTCCAGTACATGGAACACCCAGAGGCCTTTATTCGGTCTTTGGCTGCTATGGCAACTATTAGCCCACAATCACGTTGCAGGGGTCACCATGGTTAACAGAGGGAGCCTCACCCTCTGTCAACCACCTTGATGCTGCAAACTCTATGGCATCTAGAGGGTTAAACCGGCCATTGTAGCCGAAGCCTGGCTGTGCATTATAGTTGGCCACTACTGTGTATGGTGCAAGCACAGCCTCTGAGCCCACGCCATCCAATCACCAAGCACGTACGACACCTGGAAACCTTACAACTCTTCCCTGGGTCTGGGAGAGTTCGGAAGTGTGCTGTGCCAGCCCATACAAGGGGCTGTTCTCCTGATCCCACCTTGCTAAGCAACTGGTTATGACCCTCTTGTAGTACGAATTATAGCTTGGATTTTCATTTAAAACAATGGGAGGCAGATTTAACTCAATTTTAACATTGAAAAGCTAATTTGTTGATTATGAACAGGTCACCAATAATGGTGAATTTTTAGCCTATAACAATATACATGTTCAATAACAATCTACTCTGTAGAAACGTAACAAGCCACATGATGATTCCTGGCTACTGCACATTTTATCATTATCTTGGTTCTCTGAGGAATTTATTTTACGAAAATATATATTTTTGGCCTTCAGCCAAAAGCAATGAATTCTTTATACATCCTGTTTTGTACTTTTTTACATGGGGGAAGGTGTTCAAAGGGCATATGTAATCCCTACATCTGATATAAGTACTGGTGCTCTACCTATACAGCTGTATGAAGGTCACATGAAGGGCAAGCAGATCGCACAATACGGGTCTATTTTAATAACGACACAATATATATTGAATTTTATTTGTTGCAAAATACTTTAACCTTTTTAGTGCTGCCTGATGCATGAAACTCTACTGCAGCATGATAGAATCACACAATTATAATTGGATGATACATACATGATGTGACATCACACATATCCCTGAATGATGCTATGGTGTGGACCAAGGAAATGTTATGACCATGTACAAAATTTTACCAAGACTACACATTTTTTAATCGAGGGAATTCATTACAAAAATGTAAAAAAAAATTGTGTAAATGTAAATTGTACAAAAATATGGGACTTTTGTATGCCATAAAATTGGAATACACAGCTGCTCTATGTCTTTAAAGTTGTTGGAACTAATTTTCACTATGCACTCAAAAAAAACAAAACATCACCACAACCAAATAATAAAAAATTATACATTTTATTAGATCAATTAAAACCAGATAAAAATAACCCCACCTATATACAGAAAATATATCAACACCTAATCCATGATCCAATCATATATCACTTTACATGATTAACAAATATATAAACAACTATGTAAATACAGGAACGTACATGATAATGTAAAAAAATGTGATACACACAATAACATAAACAAAGTAGAAATACTGAACCTGCAATAGATCAATGGACAGGGCTGCAAACCCCAACACACGTTTCGCTATTAGCTTTGTCAAAGGGACTATGACAGCGTACAAAATACCCTGTATAATCATAGAATTAAGAAAAATATAGTTCATAAGAGTAATAAGAATAATCTTGTTAACAAATGTGATATTCCACTAAGTGTAAGAAAATAATGGTACATTGCGATTTAAAAAGGTGTTCCCATTTTAGACATTTATGGCATAGCAATAGAATATCTCATAAATGTCTGATAGTTGACAGATCCCACATCTAGGACACACACCTATCTTGAGAATGAGGCTCCAAACTTTTTTTGTGCGGAATGGAGAAGCGGCCACGCATGCGCCGGACTTTGTTTATTTCAGTGGGAGTTCCACACTTGTAGTTAGAACTCCCATAGAATAAATAAGTAGAGACGTGCATGCGTGGCACCTCTATGTGTAATGGATCTGAGTGGGGCAACGGAGAGGATGAAAGTTGAAGTTACTGGGTTCAAGATGGCTATATTCCAACCATGCCTCTCATGCCCCTCCGGGACCAAAACAGTTAAGAGGGGGAACTGCGGATGTTGGTGGTATTACCCCTTAGGGCGCACTCTTTTGGTGGTAGTACTCTCCTGCCTTTGTTTGATGGCTTCGTGAGGTGCCAATGGTTTCAAGTGCAGGTGCAGAAAGCAGGAGAGCAGACAAAGGGTTAATGGTAAAAACTTGGCGACAAGTCCTTTTATTTCCCAACTAGATGTTAAGCAATCCTTTCTGTTTTTGGTTACACATTCCTTTCTCAACCTCATTGCACATCAGAAGCAGGAAACCATCCCATAAAACATCCTTTGGTGGTTCCAGCTTAGACCGCAAGGAGTTGACTAAGACTAACCCCCAGAGGACTGGCAAAACAAAAATGGAGCTATAGAAGTCACAGCTTTGGAAGTGAGTACAGTTTTTTTTTTTTTATTTTAACTGTCCCGACCCGTTTTGTCCCAATTTGAAAAATCTTGAACCACTTCAAACTGCTTTTTACATAAAAATAATTATAAGCATAATAGAAAACTATATTTCTAAGTTCTTTGTCTTCCTTCAGTCCCATATAGTCCTCATGAGACAAGATTAACTTTTCAAACAAAGTAATCAGCGTTCATTGACATTTTAATTTCCTGAATGCCTGGTGCCTACCAATGTGGTGAACCGGAGCGTACAGATGAAGTCAGAGGAGAGGGAGGTGGGAGCAGTTAACCACAGGCCTGAGCATGTTCCCTGTCATGGGGGCTACACTCTTCGCTACCCACAACTCTTGTGCCTTTCCCGCTCCGCCACCATTGAAGAGGGGGTCTGCACTGAGGTTGATGGTGGTAGTAATCCCATACTTGCCAACTCTCCCGGAACGTGCGGGAGGCTCCGGCAAATGATTGATACCTCCCGCGCTCCCGCAACAGGTGGCAGACCTCCTGCAGCCAGTTTGCTACGGGAGGTTCTTCAAATACAAGGGGCATCAGGCAGCATCATCATGAGACACTGCCTGATACCACTGAGTGTTCAGGGGAGGAGAAGGAGGGAGGCTAGCAGCAGGATGATTTCCAAAAAATAAATATTATCCTACTCTCCCCCCCAATCTCCGCCACCCCCACCGCATGTCAGCTCTTCCTCCACAAGTCGGGCTGCAGGGGGCAAAACGGGGGGATGATTTGGGGGTGGGGAGCTGTGGCTTCTTCAACATTGGTGGCAGTGGCTGCAGACCTGGGAGTGGCAGCAAGCTTCCCCGCAGCTCCGCTCTGGTGACAGGAGCCAAGGATGGGTTGGTAAGAGGGGGTGGGAATGAGAAGCTCCGACCACTTCCCAGCACCTGGACTGCTCTGCTAAAGGCAGCAGCTCTGCAAGCAGACAGGTAAGTTATATGTTGGGGGAAGAGGTGGGGGGGGAAAAGGGGGGGGGATGTTGGAGGGGATTTTAAAGGGGGATTTGGGGGGGGGATTAATGGGGGGAGGGGGGGGATAAAAAGTGGGGAGAGGGGTTGGAGGGGGATTAATGGGGGAGATGTAAGGGGGGGTTAGAATTTTGGGGGGGGGGGGGAAGTTTTTGGTGGGGGGGGGGTGTAGGAATTAGTCAACATTCTAACCCTCATTTTTCCCCCACAAATATTTTTACCACCCCCCCCCTGAGGGTTAAAAAAGCGGCCCGGGCAGTGTTAGGGTGTCTCCGGCACCAACGGGGGCGCAGCCTCTGTAGACATAAAAGTTATAAGGGGGGCGCAGGCCTTTCAGAACATGCTGCTACCCGGGCAACCGGTCAGTAAGACAGTTCGTTTTAAATTACTTAAAATGCCCCCCCAACCCGCTGCGCCTCCCGCTTATCCTTGTTTCCTGGCTCCTCTTTCAGTCTTTCTTCTCTGTACGGCACTGGCGCTGCTCAGTCAAAGCTGGATCACATGGTGTGACCCTATGACAGAGCAGTGCTAGTGCTGTACAGAGAAAAACTTGAACAGTGACTAGTCAGTAAGCTGGCAGGGTGTGGAGGGCACCACCCGGAGGGGCACGGAGCAGTGGGGCAGCCACAGCCTGCTCGCAGAACGGTGCGCATGGAGGGGGTGGCGGCTTGTTGGGGAAAATTCTTGGTTGTCCCTGGCAGTTTTTGTGCAGTGCACTTGTGTGGATGCAGTGCTGCGTGGAGTGTGTGACTCCAGTGCAATTCTCACCTGCAACTTTCCTGCCCTCTGATGTCAGAGGCTGTGTGTGATTGATCTCCAGGCGCTTTTATTATGATAAAAAGTGCCTGGAGATCAATCACACGCTTCACACTGCCAGGGAAAACCCACAGATCTACATAGCCGCCCTTCCATATGCACGTCTGTGAACACCACCTGTGGCTGCCACTGCTCCGTGCCCCTGACCCTCTGGCTGATGCCTTCCACACCCTGCCGGCTTACCGCTCACTGCTCAATGGGTTATGCTGGCCAGCAGTTTTTCATTGTATTCTGCTCTCCACGGACTGTCTTTGGCAGTTGCAGGAGACAGGCTGCAGGGGACAGACTCTGGTGATTGTAGCCTATTCAGCATCCAGGAAAACTGGGTGACATCCACCACAGGTGGCACAAGTATTCTTGTCATGGAAAGCTGGATGTTACCTGTGGGTGATGGGTGTCACCCAGCTTTCCCAGATGCTGGATAGGGTATCCAGCCTTTATGTTCTGTATGTATATGTGTAATGTTTGTTTTTTTACAGGTTCCCATTTGGACTACGTCAGATTCAGTGGGCTATGTTGCATCAACCTTGAATCTATTTTATTCAAATAAAATGGTTAAAGAGGGCTGATGGGGAGTATTTATTTAAATAAAAGTTTTTTTGTGCAATTTGTGTGTTTTTTTTTTCATATAATGCCAGTGATAGTAATGGAGGTGTCAGACAGACGCCTCTTTATTACTATCGCTCGGGTTTGGTGTCAGAAAGCGGTGGTTCTTGTTCCCCAAGGCTGACACTAACCCCGTGTCACTATTACCTCAGTACCCAATGCGCCAGGGGTACTGGGAAGAGCTAGTAACTGTCAGTCCTCTAATCCTCTAATGAAAAAAAATTAAAGGGGAAATATTGGGTTCCCCCCAAATTCTAACATAGGCACCAGCCCAGGAAAAACCCACCCCAACCCAATGGGTTTGTCGGTGCTGATTTAACTAATGGAAAAAAATTAAAGAGTCCCCACCAAAACCGATAAACCTTGGTTTTTTTGGGGGTTCCCCATTCTTAAAATACCAGCCTGCAATTGCCCCAGAAGTGGACCATCACCTTAGAGGGTCCGCTACTGACAGTTACCTGGCTCTGTCCATTACCCCTGTTGCATTAGGCACTAGGGTAATAGTGACATGAGGTTAGTGTCAGCCTTGGGGTGACAAAAACTACTGCTGGCTGATACCAAGTCCAAGTGCTAGTAATGGAGAGGCTTCTGGCAGATACCTCCATTACTAAAACTGAAAATTAAATGGAAAAAAGACACAAATTGCATAAAAACCTTTTATTTAAATAAACACTCCCCAACACCAGCCCTCTTTCACCATTTTATTAAATAAAGCGATCCAACGTTGGTCTGACATAATCCAATGAGTCCGACATAGTTCAAAGGGGAAACCTGTATAAATATAAGAAAATAAAAAAAAAATGACAGTACTAAACGCCATCTCCTGCACCCCCTGAAGATCATGCCTGTGGCGCAGGGTATGGAGTTCAACCTGCACAAGATGATTCTGGGTGGTACAGACCACAGCCCCTGTACAATCTCCTGAGTGATGGTACTCTGCTCCCCTCAAGGATATTATAAGCTGAGCGCTGTACTCCTCTCTCCCACCACTCCCCATCATTGTGTTATGCATCCTAGTGCCAACACAAAATAAACCCCAACCATCACCCATAACCTCTCCACCTAATACCCCATAGTCCTCTCACCTCCACCTATCACTCCACCTATCACCTCATAACCTCTCTACCTAATACCTTATAGTCCTCTCACCTTCACCTATCACTTCACTCCTCAACCCATAACCTTTCCACCTGCACCTATCACTCCATAACCTCCCCACCTCTGTACAAGCTCCATTTGGAGGTTGTACATAGGTGGCCACAGGTAGGGAAGTGCTGAAAAAAATTAGAATTCTAAGATCTTTATGTGGTAAATTTTGCAGGGATGAGTCATGGCCGGGAGAAATCATCATGGAGATCTGGTCAGGATGGATAAGAAAAGGTAAAGACAACAATTCCAGTCACAGGAGACATCTCCGGTAAGTCCCAAGATGTAACTGCACTGTAGTCACTTAAACGTCAGCAGAGTCTGTGTACACTGGTATCTACCACTAGATAATCACTGTATGGTAGAAATATTGATTGCATTGTAATGCTTTAGGTTCAGGCACAGTTTGGCGGTATCTCCCAGCTTTCCTGGAGCCTGAGTAGGCTATCCAACAGTCCAGGAAAGCTGGGTGACACCAAAACCCTAATTTAGCTTTCTTCCAGAGTCGTTACAGTGTTAGGTATAGTGGGAGTGGCTTTTTGTGAAGGTGGTGGGGCTCAACAAGAGGCCGTGGTCATGCAAATGATTGAGGTGGCGCAACCTGCACATCTCCCTGATGCCCACTTTCAAAAGTTAGCAAAGAAGAGTAATCCCTTGGGGCACACTCTGATGGTGGTCTCTTGCATTTGATGGTGTATGAGGTGCCCTTGGGGTACGGTGCAGAATAAGCAGGCAGGAGACAAAGGGTTAAAACATCATTTTAGCAGTCGAAGCCTCTTTTACTTCGCTCAGGCAAGAGGTTATACACATGGCAGTGGATTACTTTCAAAGTTACATCTCTTCACCCAGTCTAAGCCACTCAGTAGATTAATTTAGAAGCAGTGGTCCTCACAAATTAAGTCCTTTGCATATGTTATGGCTGCCCCCGTGTATTGGGTCGCGGGCGCATCCGCACCCCTGCAGCGTCTCCTGCAACCCCGTCCCCGCTCTGCATGGCACTTACCCTGCCATGCTCCTGTTCCCGGCTCCTGTTCCCGGCGCGCACTCCTGCTGCCGGCCGTCCGCGCACTTCTGCTGCAGGCCTCGCACGCGCGAGGTACTGCAGTCAGACATAAAGGGACAGCACGCCGATCATTAGTTTTCATCGAGTGCTGATCCTGTTTAAGTCCTGCCCCTTCCCACTACCCTTTGCCGAATCGAGAGTGCCCTGTGCCTTGGGAGGAAACGTTCCTGTGTATCTTGTTGTCGAATGTGTACCGTACCTTCTGTCTCCGTCCCTTGACCACGAACCATAGCCGCCTGTCCTGACCTTCTGCCTGTCCCCGGCTACGAGCCTGCTTTACGATTCTGTACCACGCAACACCTCGGTTGCCACCAACAAGCAAGTAACGTCAGGGGTTAGCAACCGGGGGCAATTCGCCCAGCAAGTCCTCCGCTTTGCGGGGGCTCTGGGTGAAAACCCACCTTTAGATTTCCCCCCTCCCTTTTGGGGTTCCCAGAGGAAACCACTTTCCACGACCGTTTTCAGTTTTGATTCGGCCATGGATCCCACAAAGGTGGGGGCCCATACCAAGCGTTTTTTGACATCACCACCCTTGGTCCAGCAATCTAAACAGACGCCAGCAATTTTTATGTCAAAAAGTTCCCTCGCCACTTGGGCAGCAGCAGTTTTACTGCGGGGGCCCCCCCCGCGGCAGCCGTTCCCCGGGATTTTTCTGGGGCCCTAACTCCGGTTGTCCATGCCGTTTAAGTTTTGTGGAAACCCAGGCCCCGCAGGGCTTCATCCCCAATGCTCCCTCCCGTGGAACTTATGGATAATCATTCCGTTGAAAGGTCCAATTTGCCTTCGTGGGGCAGTTCTCCTTCCGGAAACCCTGCCCGGGGCGACTCCACTTGGGCCCCAGGCGATTCCGTCCCCAGCTGATTTGCGTCATTCCTGCGGAGTTCCCCAGTGTCTTCGAGGAGCCTGTCCGCACCTTCTGCCTAAACCGCCCTGTTTTAAATTTTCAGCAAGAAGCCCTTGTAGGAGACCCGCCCTGCCCAATTCTGCCCCCACTGATCGGAGTTGGGGTTGGGGTGATGCAGCGTTGTGCGCCACTTCAGGGAGGGGCCTCTCCGCCACATTTTAAAAAAGCCCCCCTTTTCCCCGGGACTTTCCGTCTTCCCCCAAAATGAGCCTCTCCATCTAGAACTTGTATTGGGCCCCCCGTTCTCGGAGAGACTGGAGGAGCTCCTCAAGACACGAACCGGGGGAGCATGCTACCTCGTTTGCCCCGGTTTTTCTTTGGCCTCCCTGCCCCTTTTTCACAGCCAGCCTTTTAAAAAAGGGGCCATGCAAGGGGGCAGGCCCACCTGGGCCCCAAGAACTTATGGAGACGTGGGGAACTTGTGTCTCTACTCGGGGCCCGATCTTTTGCAGGGGTTGTCCACTCCCCTTTCCGCAGGTCGGGGGAAACGTGGCCCTAGCTTTGTTTTGGGGAGGCGCCTTTTGGGCAATCCCCCCACGGCTCATGCTGCCATCCCCTGGCACCCCCCAATTCCAGAGTTCGTTTCAAATGGCGCCTTCCTGGTTTTTTGGGTCGCGGGGAATTTTATGGATGCGATTTTGGGTGGCCAAGTATCTTCTCTCGGTGGCCCCGCCTAGATAAACCCTTTGGGGCCATCTGCCGTGATTGGGGTGGTTTTGGTGACTTTCCTTTTTCGGACTGAACCTGGGGTTCCTACAAGTAGGGGCCCTTTGACAAGGGAGGATCGTTTTCTTGTACCCCTTTTCTTCCTCAGCTGCCCTCCGGGGGGTTTCCCCAGGCTGTGGTCATCCCCCATGCTTAGGGGGGAAAAAAAGGGGGCGAAGTTTTGCGTTGGGGAAAGACTTCGTTCATGTCTATCGGTACCTCGCGGGGTGCGCCCCTTCCTCCCAGTCTCCTCTAAAAGCCTTTCCGGGCTTGCCGCTACCATCCAAGACTTCCAGGTTGTTTTCTGAAAACAAGTGGAGACTTTCTCCTCTTTTCCCTACGACTAACTGATGACCGTACCCGGGCCCCAGCCCCCCCTCGGGGCGGGTTCCCCGCTCTCCGTCCCTGGGGAATGGCTATGTCGCCTATGTTAAAGAAAACCTCCCGAAAGGCTTCATCCGCAAGTCTCTTTCCGGGGTGCCCGTTTCTTCGTTGTGGAATGAAGGTGGATCCCTGCGAGTGCATCGACTCCGCGGCTAAAAAAGATCCCATTAAAAACCGGTATCTATTGCACTGTTTCCCCAAGCTCTTCGACCGTCCCCGAGGATTTAAAATTTCTTTTCCAAGTTAGATTTTTCGGGGGGCTTATAACCTATTGGATCCGAAAAGGTGACGGTGGAAGACCCCCTTAAATTTGGGGTTGGGCATTCGGTTTTGGTGTGCCCTTGGCTTTGAAAACACTCCGCGGTTTTTCGGGAGTTTTTCAATGGGATCTCCTGTTATGTTGGTCGTCTACCTAGTGATTTTCTGGTTTTCTCACCAATTGGAGGCCACCGTCGCTAGTGCCAAGTACGGGCCCTTTGCGTGTAAACCCATCTCTATGCCAAGCTAAAAAAAACCAATTAAATAACCCCCTTCCCTTTTCTCAGTATATTATCTCAGACAAGGGTTAAAAGGCCCCCAAAATTGTCCGCCTTTCCGCATTTGGCCACGCCCCGTTGGCCTCCTGATAAAACGTTTTTGGGTTCGCCAACTACTCGGGAAAAATTTCACCCCCCATTTTTCAACATTGGGGGCCCCCCCTTTTGGGTTTCTCACGGGAAGCATGGCAACCGAAAGATGGTCACCAGTGTGAAGGGCCTTCTCCCCAAATTGAAAGCAGCCTTCGCCTTGACCCGTGTTGTCCCTGCCGATACCGAGAGTCCCTTATTTTTAGAATCGACGCCTCTTCCCTTAGGGGCAGGGTGGGGCCTCACTCAAAAGGCCAAGCCAAGACCGGACGTTTCAGGTTTTCTCTACGAATTTTCACCCGCCCCAAAGGAAATTTAAAATCAGGGTCGAACTGTGGCCTTTAAATTGCCTTAGGAATGGGGCCACTCCTGGGGGTGCTCGGGATCCGGTAAAATTTTTACCAACCACAAAAATCTTCTTTACCTTCAGACCGACAAGTCTCAACCCGTCAAGCCAGGTGGTCTTTTTTTTCCCCGGTTTTAATTTTTTTTCAAACACTTCCGCCGGGCTGAAAACAATTTAAAGGCCCATGCCCTTTCTGTGCTTTGATGTAATCGGTGAAGAGGCCACTCCTCGGCACATTGTACCCCCAGAAAGTTGTATCTGCGCTCCCTTAAAAACCCCCAAGTGCTCCCCCAGGCAAGACGTTGTGCGCCCCGCGCTCCCGGTAAGGATTCGAAATTGGGCCACTGCTTATATTGCTGACATCCGGAGTGGGAGTCGTGTTTTTTGATCTCCCGGTTTTACTGGGGGCCCGATCCGCCCAAAGATGTGAAAGGGGTTCGTGGAAGCCTGTCCACCTGTGCCCCCAATAATTTACCGCGCCTCAAACTGCGGGTTTTTTTACGCCTGTGCCGGTTTTAAACAGTCCCTGGGGCCCCATTTCCCTGGACTTCCCGAAACGCCTCCCTTGATGGTAATCGGTTATTGGGTGGCATGACCGTTTCTCCAAATGACGCACTTTGTTTCCCTGTTGGTTACCTTCGCATCCCGACTGCAATCTTTTTTTTAGCATTCTTAGGCTGATGGACTTCCCCAACACATTTTTTCTGACGGGGGGTTTAATTTGTCTCTCGGTTTTGGCGGTTTCGTCCTACTAAAAAGTTGAGGACTTCTCCTCTGCGTACCACCCGCAATCCAATGGTCAGGGGGAAAGGTGAATCGGTCTTGGGTACCTATCTTCGCCCTTCGTGTCCCCAAGACAAGATGGATTGGTTTCCGTCTTTTTGCCCTGGGTAGAAATTTTCCTATAATTTTTTCTTGAATTCCAATTCTGCTGGGGCGTTTTCCCTTCTTTTTTGTCTTCGTTCCACCCCCCCCCCGTCCGCAAACCCTTTTCCCCCTGCCCTCTGCCTCCCTGATGTTTCCCCGCGGTGGACAATTTGGTCCGTGACCTATCTGGGAATGGAGGAAAAACGACGGGTCTTGCTTTGGGCCTTGGGGGGGTAAAGAAAGTTTCCCAAAAAGACAAAAAAAGGAAAAACCCCCTCAATCCTTTTCTCCAGGAAAATAGGGGTTTTCTATTGCCAGGTATTCCGCTTGAAGATTCCTTTAAAGCCTGGACCCCCTTTTTTTGGCCCCCTTTTAAGTCCCGAGTATTAACCCGGAGGCCTCCCAAAACTCGGCTCCACCCCTATGCCTCCCCAATTCATTCCCCGTTTCCCTGCTGAAACCGGCCCCTTTAATCATTTTTTCCACGGTTGTGGTTCCCCCGTCTCTCGTGCGACTCCCCAAATTGGTTTTCTTCAAGGAGATTTTAGCATAAAAGACGGTTGGGGGAATATTTTTTTTGGGGCGACTGGGGGGGGTTTGGGACCGGAGAAAAGTCAGGGGACCCGGGGATAACACCCTGGCCCAAATTCCTGACTAAGTTTGGGCTAGAAAAGAGGGGGGGGCCTAGGGGGGGTCTGTTACGGCTGCCTCCACGACCCCCGTATCTGGTCAGGGGACCAAGCCCCCGCAGCGCTCCCTGGGGTACCCCAGCCCCCCCCGGCTGCGGGCGCACCCCCACCCTTGCACGGCATTACCCTGCCGCCCCTGTTCCCGGCCGGGCGGCACCCCTGTTCCCGGCTGTGCAAAAGGGCCCCCCCCTAGTGCCGCCCCGGGTTGCAGTCAGGTTAAGGGACAGTGCGCCGATGATGGTTTTTCATCGGGCGCTGATCCTTTTTAAGCCTGCCCCTTTCCCCCCTACCCTTTGCCGAAATCGATGTCCCCTGTCCCTTGAGAGGAAGCGTTCCGTGTATTTTTGTTACTGTGTCCGAAACCTTCTGCCTCGCCCCTTGCCCACGAACCATAGGCCCCTCTCCTGACCTTCTCCCTGTCCCGACTATGAGCTGCTTACGATTCGTACCAGAAAAACCCCGGCGCCACCCGCGAGCAAATTACTCAGGGTAGTGACCCGGAGCAATCGCCCGCAAATCCTCCCCCTTTGTGGCGGGTCTGGTGAAAACCGACTACTTGATTTCCCCTCCCCGGGGTGGCTTCAACATCACTTGCGGTGGTCCGAGGGTCCACTTCCCGAGTTACAGCATAAATGCCTTACAGAATTACAATTTGGGATATTTTCACAAAGTTGGAGGTATTGGGGCCCGGGCCCAAATAAGGGGCCCAAAGGGTGTGAGGTCTGGTGGGACCAGTATTACCTCATGAAGTCTCGAGAAGCCAAAGTTCTGAATAGCCCCCCTTGAGCCTTCCTGTTTAATTGGATTTTCCCCCCTAAAAACCGCCGATGCAGCCCGGGGAAAAAAGGGGTTAAAGCTGCTCCTGAAACCCCGGGCAGCATACCCATTTAGGGGGGCAGGTTGGGTTGCACCTTAACTGGAGACGGATGATGATGATAATTAATTCCAACAAATTCACAGCAAGTTGTAGGTCTTCACAGGGTATAATAACAACATTCAAACGTGTATATACTTTTTTACTGCTTCTTGAACTTATAACAATAGTTACGATCATGGTAGCATACAATATATTGTAAGTACAAACATTTAAAGGGAAAAAACTTTTGGGGTTTAAAGAGCCTACGAAGTATCGGGGTTTTCCATGTCGGATGTGTGTCCCCCTTTAGGGCAAACGTTCCCCGGGAAAAACAGATGTTAACTAAAGAAACTCTCAGCCCCCCTGAAAGTTTGTGATAATGAATGCACAATGTTTCAAGTTTTTAGTGGTCCCAATATATGTTACTTGAACCAGACTTCTCTTTTTTCCATGGCCTCGCCGCTATTTCCTCTCAGGCTCAGGTTACATGAAACCAAACAAAAACAAACCAAAATCCTTTGCTGTCTGGCCACTAGCTATACAGGTAGAGTCCCTCTCTACCAGGGCCTGGACCTAAACTCTGGCACCACAAGCACTGTACTCCCACCATACGGTAAAGGCTTCTCTCAAGCTCTGGGGACCAGAGCCTCTCTCTACTACTGCTCCACTGCCATATATACATTTGAAACCAGAAGTTTACATACACTATATAAAAAGACACATTCTCACTATTTGGCATGAAATCAGAATAAACCTTACCCATTTTAGGTCAATTCGGAACCAAAATTATTTATATTTGTCAAATGCCAGAACAATGAGGGAGTCAAAGTCAAAAGTTTACATATACTAGGATTACTATGCCTTTAAATTATTTGGGACATCCCACATGATGATGTCATGTCTTTGGAAGCTTCTGAATTATTCTGATTTATTCTGGTTTATTGGCAACATTTGCGTTAATTAGAGACACAGCTGTGGATGTATTTTAACGCACACCAGATACACACTGCTTCTGTCTAAAGAAATCAGCCAAGATATCAGGAAGAGAATTGGATCATCCTAGTGTGAAATTTCCGAATACCCAAATATGCCTCGTTCAGCTGTACAAACAACTATAATCAAGAACAAACAAGATGGGAATGTCCAGCCATCATACCTCTCAGGAAGGAGACGGGTTCTCTGTTTCAGAGATGAACGTCCTTTGGTCCGACATGTGTATATCAACCCAAGAACAAAATTAAAAGACCTTGTGAAGATGCTGGAGGAAGCTGGTAAGGTTGTGTCATTAACCACAGTGAAACAAGTAATGTATCAACATTGGCTGAAAGGCCACTCTGCCAAGAAGAAGCCATTACTCCAAAAGAAACATATAAAAGACAGATTAATGTTTTCAAATGCACACAGGAACAAAGACCTACATTTTTGGAGACATGTCCTGTGGTCTGACAAAATGAAAATTTAACTGTTTGGCCATAATGACCATCATTAGCTTTGGAGGAAAAAGGGAGAAGCTTGGAAGCCTAAAAACACCATCCCAACTTTGAAACAGGGGTGGACATCATGTTGTGGGTTTTGTTTGCTGCAGGGGGTGGTACATTCAAAAAATGATAAAAGAAGTTATGGGGCAATACTAAAAGCAAACATCTAAAGACATCATTGGAAGTTAAACTTGGGCAGAAATGGGTCTTCCAAAGGAAATCCAAAAGCTACTCCCCAAACTGGTTAAAAATGTTAGGATAACCAAGTAATTTTTGGGAGTGGCCCCCCACAAGCTTGATCTCAACCCTATTAAAAATAAGGGCAAAGCTGAAAGGCAGGTGCGAGCAAAGAAATTACAAAAAGTCTCAGTTATCCAGTTCTGGGGGAAAAAGGGGAAAAAATTTCCCCTACCAACTTTGGGGAAGCTTGGGAAGGGAACCCAAAAGTTTGACCCAAGTCTACAGTTTAGGAAAATGCCACCAAATGCAATGAAAGTATGTAAATTTTACTTTGCGAAAGTAATAAAAATGCCTTAAAACTTTTCTCTTTTGTCATATTTTTTATACATATATCATATATAATATAATATAATATATTAAAATATATATAAGATATATATAGATTATCTATATTTTATATATAATTAATATAATTATATATTTCTACACTATATTATATTTCTATATAACTATAACACACACATATATAATATAAATATAATAAATATATATATATATATATATTTATATATATTATTAATATATTATTTTTTTTATATATATATTATAGTGTATGTATTTAAAACAATAAAAAAATTTCAACACACTGCCACAATGTTACACCCTGAAACCAAGTTGGGGACCCCCAAGGGAAAATTTACAAATTTAACTTTGGGAACATGTAAACGGGCTCGTCAGAAGTTGGCATCTTTCAGCCCGACCTAGTGCAGCCCCGGTTTTGCTATATTTTTAAAGGGCCCGCACGCCAGGGTGCACGAAAGCTCACAAACAGTTTTTGAAGACATGCAACTAAGGACATGGGGTTACTGGAAAACCCTATTTTGTGGGCTGAAGGAAAAATTTTTTGGGTTTATGGTGTCAAGATGTGTGGCAACAACCCCTAAGAGTACAAAGACAAGGTGTTTTGCCCACGTCAGCTGGGGGTGGGAGGTTTTATGGGGTTGGGGCTGCATGAGTCTGCGGCTTTGGGGACCTACAGTTTATGAAGGGCCCCTAAAGCCAACATAAACTGTTACTACTGAACAGAGATGTCCCATCCCCCGAAACTTGGCTGCGGACAGTATCCAAAATTAAATACCCCAAACACCCTTCAAGACGACCCTGAAGATTCCCAGACGTAAACCATTGGCATATGTAGTGCATCCTAAATGGAGGTGAGGAGTGCAGAGTCCCCTAACTTCACACTCTGGAAACGTCTGGAATGGGAAAAGAAATTTAGTCTGCAACCTACGAAGCTCTAGTAAACTCCATTCCCAAGAGAGTTAAGGCAGTGCTGGAAAATATTGGAAGCCACACTAAATATTGACACTTTGGGCACAATTTGTCCATTTTCACTTAGGGGTGTACTCACTTTTATAGCCAGCGGTTTAGACATTGATGGCTGTGCGTGGAGTTATTATGAAATCTCACCAAATTATCACTATCGACAAGAATCTGTGAGTGTACTCACTTTTGTGCTTTGGTTACCAGACATTGGAGTGACAGGCAGAGCTAAGCTGAAGACTCGTACTACCAGGTTTGAGGGAAGCCAAAAATAGCCAGAAGTAGACTGGCCAAAGTGTATGTTTGTGGAGCTGGATCATCGGTCCAGATCACGGTAGAGAGGAATTCTATGTGTACAGCTAGTGGCCAGATGGACAAGGTGTTGTTTTACAATTTTTGGACGGCGATCCCTAAAGTGAGCTAAATGACGACTGACCAGTGAGTAAAATATCTATCTATCTATCTATCTATCTATCTATCTATCTATCTATCTATCTATAAAACGTGTGACTACCCTTGCCATATTTTATGTTAGAACAAATATAGATTCTTCCATAGTAGCGGACATTATGCTTCGTATATCTGTAAATGATCAGAGAGGTTTAGATAGAAAAAAAAAAAAAATCTCATCCGGACTTACTAAAACAGACGTCTTCTCTTCTGTCAGGAACACGGTTTGTGTTTTCTACTCTACAGTGTGGATGCTGCACAGATTAAAAGCAAATATCTAAACAAGAAGAGTAATGGAAACCAGGATGCAGGTCACAAAGTTACCATCATGTTTATTAGATGCCAGTTTGTCCATGACTTGATGGAGAGAGAGAGTCTAATGCGGCCGGCTGATGGGCACAAAACAAAATGTACTTTAAGTTTTAAGGTAATTTATGTAGTTTTTTTCTAGAAGAAAATTCATGGAAATCTGGACCATTCTTAAAGGTATACTACCTTGTTTTCTAGCAGTTGAACTTGGCATTCCATTCACCACTATTACATCTGTAATACTTAACTAGCAGATAGCCCCTTCCAAGACAGTAACTGTAATAGAAAATGTATATTCTTAAAGGGGTTTTGCCACGATCTCATTTCATAACTCCTGCATC
Source organism: Phyllomedusa bahiana (assembly GCA_025379985.1). NCBI lineage: Eukaryota > Metazoa > Chordata > Amphibia > Anura > Hylidae > Phyllomedusa > Phyllomedusa bahiana. The sequence continues at coordinate 20,042 of JAODAL010029396.1, forward strand.
CAGCTCTTCAGCTCTGTGTGCTCAGAAGGGGGGGTTGTGTGATTTGTTTGAATTGCATATCATGTGATCCAGCAGGATGACATCACCAGGCCTTTCCTCTCTCTAGTCAAAGAAAGGGCTGTTTATGTATAGAATTGTAAGTCGCTACACTATAACTCAGAGGTAACATTTTTGCTTTACAACACAACGGTCCTTGGTTCAAATCCCTGCAGGAGCTTAACCTGTGGATTTTTTTTCCTCTTTATCAATGCACATACCCCATTAAGGGTTCTTTTTGTTATTTGCACTGTTTGACTTATTACTAACTAGTCCAAAGGACAGGAGTAGAATAACAGCACCTGGGGTTTGAACACTCAGTAGCGTGAGAGGAGTGGTGATGTCTGGGCATGTCTGGCCAGGACTGAGGAGCTCTGAGCCCTGGTCGTATCCCCTGGAGACAAGCTGTAAACCATGGATCACTAAAGGATCAGCTAAAACAAAACCGGTGCAGAATTTTTAATAATGATGAATGGTGAAAATGTTTATTATTTATTTTTCAAACTTCCCACGTCAATTTTACTTCGTGGAAAAACCCCTTTAAGGGAAGATTTCTTGTCCCAGGGTGATGACTGCAATATATATATAGTATCTCACAAAAGTGCATATTGTATGCCAGGGAAGACGGGCGTAATTCATCAGTCTTTATGAGAGCAATGAATTATTGTAATTGCGTGGCGCATTTCGGGAGTATTGCAGAGTATTTGCCAAAATATGCCCCGAAGTTATTGCGTGTGAACAAGCCCTAAGTGTTTTTGGAATGGTTTTCCTAGTCCACATAGTAAAATATTATTGAGAATCTGTGGCTAGTTCTTTCTATGTAGGAAGGACGACCAAAGTATATTTTTGAACTAGAATTATTCTGTAAGGTAGAATGGAAAAGTTACTCAGACAAGAATACAAAGATTACTGGCTACAAAAACATTTAGGGAGACCTGTATGAATGGTGCTGCGCCAGCTTTTTGCTGTGTTTTGAGGTAAAAAAGACTTTCTTAGTCCTCTGACAGATGTATGAACAGTCGTATGCCAAAGTCTGATGCATGCTACGACAGACCCAACAATTTTGAATGTGTCAGTTGTATGGGGACGTTTTGCACTAGATTCGTATGAAGCACCACATTAATGAATGTGGCACAACAAAATGTGTAGCGAAACTGTCGCAATAACCCATAGCGATTTTACAGTGGGGAGGTTGAGACAACTTTTGTCGCATACACCTTTGTACGCCACTTTTTGACTCCTAGATGTGTCTCACAATGGGACACATTTATAAAGTGTAGTAAGACACCTTCATACATATTGACAGATTCAACACTAACCTAACGAGACAACACCTATATGAAAAAATGGGCAATATATCTAAAGTAACACTACTGGTGATGATATAAATATACCAATACACGCCAAAAAAAACCATCGCCACAACTAAAATAATAATTTATAAATTTTATTAGATCAATTAAAACCAGATAAAAATAACCCCACCTATATACAGGAAATATATCAACACCTAACCCATGATCTAAGCATATATCACTTTACATGATTAATAAATATATAAACAACTATGTAAATACAGGAACATACATGATAATGTAAAAAAAGTGATACACACACATAACATAAAAAAGTAGAAATACTGAACCTGCAATAGATCAATGGACATCCCGACACACGTTTCGCTATTAGCTTTGTGAAAGAGATGTACGACTGACAAGTCTGTGCCAGTTTTCATACATGACCTCCGTAGAGGCCAACATTCAAGCTGATATATTGACTGAATGTTGTCTAAACTTTTGTATATGTGACCTATATTTTTGCTTTCAGTTTAGCAGAATCTTAAATTTGGCAAATGGTTAAAGTCTAAAGAGTCGTCACTATAATAGATCTGGTGCTGGCAGCAATTTTTTTTTCAGATTTTCATTTTGAGCAGTCGATTTTGCTGCAAATTTAAAAGAGAATCTGCCCCATTTACTGGGGCTAATTTGCATCTTGTCTGACATTTTGATTTTTTTGCAGAATCTCTCTGGAAACTGAAACTTCTTGGCAATTTTTTTTCATGCTGAAGATATTCAAGTCTGTGTTGGTAAATTCCAGGCTGTATAAACTATGACACAGATTCTAATAAAATATAACATAACGCAAAGTCAACATGGGTTTGCAAAAAACATTCCTCCTTGAAATCCGTGTGAACGGGGCCTTAATGTGATGGAGCTAATGTAAAGTACTAACTCATCATTACAACTAGGTTTTGAAGTTGGATGTTACGTTAACAAGTACATTTTCTAAAAATATTAAAACATTGGTATAAATTATATTAAAGTAAATTACAATATTAATTTGTAAAAGATCCCTGTTATTTCACATTGAAATACATTTTTTCAGATAATCAAAAAGAAAAAAAAATAAATTTGTGCCATGTTAACCAGTTTGAAAGATATTAAACTCTTCTATCTACAAAAACCATGGGCTGTGGGACATTTGTATGAGTGCTGATGTATGAAATATACATTTTTAATAAATAGTGTAATGTTGGAGCAGGGGCACATTTTGAAGTCAATTGTGAGACGTGTAGAGCATTCTCCTGAATACCTCGGCTCTCGCAGGCAGTGACCTAGATACAGGATCTTGTGCCTTAAGGCACAAGGAAAAATTGTAGGACACTTTTATTAGCTTCTAGTAATACTTAGAATTTTCCCTGTTGGGAAAATAAAGAAAGTCCTGGGGATAAGACTCCTCCTCAGACAATTAAGAAGTAGTTGCATCACATTTTAAACTGCTTTGTCGAAGAAATAAAAATGTTTATGTCTTATATTATTTATAATAGTTGTGAAAACTTTTAGCACGTTGGACAATACCAACTTCGAGTGTAGTCTTTGATTTCTAGTGATCTGGTGACCTTAGCTTATTTGGTTTATTGGTTTATTTGACAATATTATTTACTGGTTGCTTTCTTTGATTAATGTTGACTGACCAGTCTCTTTCTATAGGACTGGTCAATCATCTAATGTGTAAGGAGGCCTGTTGACTGTTCTCCAACCAAAGGATTGGACTGCTGGATGTAAGTTTGCCCCATCCTTTGGTTCTAAAGCGACCTAAACCGCATTAGTTTGGTCTGATTTCCCAAAGAAAATCCAGAATATATGGGGGTGCCAGGAGAGGTGATTTTCTACAAAATGAGTAATTGTCCAAGAGTTGTCTAACATGTATGGCCAGTCTAAGTGATTTGTAAGTATAACATTTTTTTGAATCCAAGGTTTAAGAAGGTGTAGCGGCGCTGCTGCCTACATAGGTCCCAAAGTGAAGAGACAAATAATAATTAAAAACATCAAAAAGTTATCACAAGCAAATATTTGCTAAAAAATGACCTAGTACTAAGGCCACAAATACATGTGGTATAAGGCAGAGCTGACTTTAGGTATACATAGGTCCTTGGGGCTGTAGAGTCACTATGTACCACCTTATTCCTCAAATTCTATCATCTACCAAATGTACTACACATTAAAAACGGACTGAGTGATGTTTATATTATGGTTTTGCTGCACTTTTTGTAGTAATTACATAAAAGTATATTTCTCGTCATGTTTATCAGGGAACACCAAAAAACTGCCACATGTGAACACCTCATAGGAGGGAAAGGCATTTGTGGCTAAATTTGTAATTGAACTCTTTAACTGCTAAAAAATATGAGTTATTCAAATAAGTTTTTTGCTTTCCCACATTCATAGCCGTATCTTTTTCTTTCTTTTTTTCTTTTATTCTTTCTTTTCTTTACTTCATTCCTAGTAGCTGTGTGAGCTTCTGTTTTTTATGAGATAAGATATATATTTTTTAAGCGTCATACACATCTAGGAGTTTAATTTCAATTACTCAATATACAGGCTAAGTCAAACGTCCCAAGATATGCTTTTATTTCAGTAATGAAACGGAAAATAATATATCTGAATACCTAAGCAAGTAATAGGTGAGGGGGCCTATCTTCTAGGGGTCTATCTTCAAGGCCGTCATTTTGAAAGCCGCTATTTTGGATCAAGGGCAAGTGTTTTCATTGCGAATATGGTCACGTAGCGTATCAAAGGAGACCAGATTTGTCTCATAAATCGAATGCCACAATCAGATATGCAATCTCTGCTGTGGTTCAAAAGTTTTCAGCACAGAGGAAAACAACAAGAACAACAACAACAGCTGTTTGACATGTTCAATGTATTGTCCCTATTGCTGAACACAGAACTAAAGGTGCTAAACCCAACTGTTAATACCAGCATAAAAACTTTCTGTGTTGATTACTTTTTAACTACAAAAGATAAAATCAATTTCAAAGACAATTTTGGTCTTCTTGATCCAAAATGGCGGCTTTCAAGATGGCAGCTATGTTCAAGACCTAGCCTGCCTAAAAGATAGGCCCCTTCACTTATTACTTGCTGGAGTATTCAGATATGTCATTTTCCTTTTGTATCTGAAATTAAAGCATGGCCTATGACTTTTGACTCATCCTGCATTATTTAACAAATTTTATGGAGTTAAGGCTGTAGACACCTTAACACAATTTTTTTTATTGTTTTAGATATATTGTATTACATTAAATAAGTTTGCTATTGGTTTTAATGAAAACAATTGGACCACTTATCTTCTGTAGCCGATATATCTCTAGCTGCAGAGAATTTATTCTCTCCTCAACAGCTAATCTGTAGATTGTAGAAGTTTTTTTTTTTCTTTAAATGTATACAGTATATTGCTTTGCTAAACAATGCCTTTTCTTGCAGTAAGTGCAATCTCAGGAGCGAGTGTAAATTATAATATTAGAGAGGATGCAAATACTTGGCAATCCACTAATTTTCAGGGAACGCATGCAATACTCTGCGGGGAGTTGCTTATGCTATGGACCATAGCCTATTTTTCAAGCATGTTGCAATAATATATGGAATTTGTATTTTTAGAATTTGGAGTCCTAAGAATGCTTGCGAAAATGAAAGAGGGACACATCTATAGTAAAGATAAATTATTTCCCTTTCCGGTGCTAACTCAAAAACATGGACCAAAAGAGTGCCTCTAGATATATGAGACCCTCCTATACTGATACACAATAATTCAAAAAACCAAAAAAAGAAATATGTATCTGAAACTTAACTTTTAATATTAATCACACTTCAAAAGGAAGATACACTAAGACACACTAGGGAAGACAAGAACAACACAAGAACCAATTATGAAAAGAAGAGGGAAAAAAGGAAAAAACTAACTGATATCCTAAATTACCTACCAAACCCTATGCTGCTATACAGGGTAAACGCCCCGAAAATGGCGATCCTGTCCGGAACCTCACCCTAAGAACAACTTACCCTAACTAACAAAAACGTCCCGACATGTTTCAATGTCCCTTATACATATCATCAGGGGACAGATATGGAGTCAATACATTTCAGCGATCACTATTGTTTTTTATTTCATATAATATATTATATATATATATATATATATTTATATATTACTATTTATTATATATATATATATATATAATTAAAATATATATATATATATATATATATTATATATATATATATAAATATATATATATATATATATAAGGGAAATGCCACCAAACACTGGATAGAACTCAAATAGAGGATCCAGTGAGAATGCCCTTTCCGGTGCTGCCTCAACACCATCACATTTCTAACTCATCATGGAAGGTCCTGATGCTTTCATCCCTTTTACATGACTCAAAAAAATGTACATGTTCAGCTTTCTCACCACTCATTAAAATAGGGCCGATATAAATTAAGCTCCATATCTCCAGGGACCTTGTATAAACTGTATTGGCTTCTTCTATAGTTACCCTTGACTATCAATAATATAAAGGAGTCACAGTACCTTGTCAAGCTCCTTGGCTTTATTAGAAGACAACTAACAATATAATTTTTAATGAATGTTCAATCAACAATTGTGACCTCATTGAAGTCTAGGAACATATTGCTGCTAATAATAGTGTTATTTAAATATTCAGCACAGAGATCTCTGACAAAACCTAAAGTTCCACTGAAATACCAAACTTTATGACAAGGTTAGAAGATAGTGTTGAATACATGACTCCTCTCTGGATACTACTTCATTGTTAAGACGTGGGAAGAGTAAATGATGAGTTCAAGAGGTCTTGTGCCTTGGGAAGATTGCTGGATGATGCTATTGTATAGTGTAACAGCTATGAATACATGATAAGCAACCTAGATAAAGTATGTGGCATATGACTACACCACAGGGATCTAAACCACACACAATTCATACATCGAAAGGTCTGTCATAAATAATGCAACCAAGTAAAACAGATGCAACAAATCTCAAGTTGACTTTTCTGGCTAGATCTTCCACAAAGACATGGCATAAGACCTTGTCATAAAGAGAAATATGGAAAAATATGTTATTTTGGGTAATACATACAATACTAAAACATAGTTCAAGTACATTTAATTCGAATTAAGATTCTAAAATATAAATGATCCTTGATCATGAGAAATAAAATTTGATCAGCCATAACAGTAAAATCATTGACAGGTGAAGTGAATAACACAAATTGTAAATGATAGCGGCAACGGTCATGGAGGTGGGTGGATTTTGAAAGTGAACAGTCAGTTCTCGAAGTTGATGTTTTGGAAGCAGTAAAAATGGGCAAGTGTAAGGATCTGAGCTGAGAAAAGGGCCAAATTGTGATGTCTAGACAACTTGGTCAGAACAGCTACAAAATTACTTGTGGGTGTTTCTGGTATACAATGGTTGGTACCTACCAAAAGTGGTCCAAGGAAAAACAACCAGTGAGCTGGTGACAGAGCTATGGACATCCACAAATGAGTGGTTGCTGAACAGATTTCTGAAAAAATTAATTCAGGCTGTGATAGAAGGATCTTAGGATATCTAGTGCTTTGTACTTTGAGGCATATGGGGTTGTTGAACTGTAGATTTTCTCTTGCTGACCCCTATATTGGTCATTTGACTATTAAACAGGACCATGAACAATGGAGGAAGGTAGATTGGTCTCATGAATCATGTTTGCTTTTACATTATGTGGACGGCCAAGTGTGTGTATGTCACTTAACTGGGGAACAGATGAACTGTGGGAAGAAGCCAATCTCGCAGAAGCAGTGTGATAGGCAACATTCTATTGAGAAACCTTTTGTTCTGGCATCATATGGATGTTACTGTAACATAAACCAAGTACCCCTTTCATGGTAGGAGTTATACTACTCAAGTGTCCCTCTTTTGGAGGGACAGTCCGTGTTTTTTACTCCAATCCCCCGTCCCTCTTTAATCCCTAAATAGATATGCATGACAAAAAATACATATTTTATTCAGTAAACCAAAAGTGTCTCTCTTTTACAGTTCAAAAAGGTGGTAGGTGTGGTTGTAGCATTCCCTAATGACAACTACTTACAAAAAATACAGACACAAAGCCATACTTACAGCTCAATTACTGGACAATTAACTATAACCAGTAGAAGGCAATAGAAGTCCCAGTACCACTTGGGAAAAATTTAACAAGTACAACTTGTGTGATGGTACTGTGTTATATGGCATTGATAATGCTGATGTTTGTGCTGAAAAGTCATGCTTTGGTTCATTTATACGCCTTTATCGTCAGTCTGAAGAATGGGTTAATGATCTTTGGATATACTTCTTATGTGAATTATGTCCATTGATGCTGAGTTAAGAGCACTTTAAGATAAGATACTCCCAAGTTACTGTGATTATGTTATTTTGTTATGTGAGTGTTTCAGCTAAGCAGCCAAGGAGGTTACCATGGATAAAGTGAGGGAGGAGTAGAGGTGAGGGAGAGGTTATAAATTTACTTGGTGTCAGTGATTTGTGTTCTTAGTAGTTCTTAAGTGGAGTCCTGTAGTCTGGGGGATTACAAACTACACACGAAGACAGGAATCAATTAATTACTTTCCTGCCAGGACTGTTGACCTGCAGGCCTGAGGTCGACACCCTGCTACTATTCTGAGGCCATGGATTCTGGTAAAAACAAGTGGACTTCTATGTATGGGATTGCGGCCTAGTGGATTATCGAGGATCCCATGAAACAGGTACACTGGGGTGTAGATGAGAGGCAGTGCACAGATCGTCCCTCGTTGGCCTGCCACACAGACGATGTCCAGTATTTGCCTCTGGCCTGGCTCATGGAACTCAAGTCCAGTTCTCCTGAGGTTAATTTGGTTAGCTCCTTGATTGACTGAAGCTGGAAGGATCTAGGATGTCAGTTCTTCTAGGATTTAAATGCTCCTTGTAGTCTAAGCTGCATCAGCATATGGGGCTTTATGGTATGGGACCACTCCTGGTTGTTGGCTGCAACATGATGAGGAAGGATTGTAAGAATATGAAGGAGGAATGTCATGTTTAAAATGTTTCCTCAGAATAAAAGGATGGGGATATATTTCACCATCATTAACACGGTCTCCGCTCTCCTGTATGTGAACCTGCACCATATCATGGGCATCTCACAACACCATCATACATAGTTACATAGTTTGTCAGGCCGAAAAAAGACATACGTCTATCCAGTTCAGCCCATTTGTTAAAGTGTTGCTAAAGTGTTGAAGTGTACAACCACCATCATGGAGTGTGCCCCAGGGGAAATACCATCTACATAAGCTGCAGGTCCCGCCTATTCACTGTCTTGGTGCTGGGCAAGCATGAGAGGCCTAGTAAAAAACTACACATTGGATAAGTACCAGTTCACACCTATATGCAGAAAAGCATAAATACCGGAGAACAGGAGGTGTCAGTGTTTTGTGTTGGACACTTGAACTATGCTGGGGAATCCATTCATCAAATTGTAAGGGGAATCATCAAAGGTCAACATGGTTCACCACACCTAACTGTATGACTGGACTCCTGATAAAGCTTTATCTATGTGCAATTGTAATACTAGCCATCATCCACTCATGTATAGTAGCTATATGAGTGGTTGTTTAGCAGTATTTTTGCATTTGTGAAATCTCCTGTGTGTTGTATTGTGGCTTTTCTGCATACTGTGTGAACAGATTCTTATCTAATGTGCAGTTTTTTTACTAGGCAATTACCCTCCTAGTTGATGGGTGTGCCAGAAATTGTTCATCAGTGAGATTCACTTGCTAAATATCTCCCATGTAGTACTGGGGCTTTTATCACTACCTATTAGGAATAGTTCTTTGTCCAGCCATTGAGCTGTAAGTATGACCTTGTGTCTGTGTTTTTAAGTAAACAATGTCCAATTTTTTCTGTAATTTCAACTACTTACAAAGTTTAATGCTTTTGTAATCTGGATACATTAGTAGTCAAACATACAATACCAATTTAAAAACTGGTCTAAACATGAGTATAAGTCACCATACCATAAACGACATGTACCAATATGAAGTATAATGACTCCAATAATTACCATATAAAGATTTTTATTCCAAAAAATACATTGTAAATACAATAAATTCAGCTGTCACAACTGAAACAACCTTAAAAACATTTAAAAACACAAAATACCCCCCCAATACAAATATTGGTGACACATCCCTCACCCAAAGTTAACACAGTAAATTGGAAAGATGCATAATAAATATACACCTAACAGATCAAGTGATCAAAAATACAAAAATGCACCAAACCAAAAAAATGTATGATAAAAATACAAAAACCTATATTTCAATTCATTACCAAAGCGGTGGATATGTTCACCAAGGAGGATATTATCCTTGACGCGCATTTCGCCGCCAGCTTTCTCAAGAAGCTAAATGCAGTACACAAAATGAGTCCATATATGCACCATAACTAACGCCCCCAGTGTTTCTATTGGCCAATAGAAAAAAATCCTACCTAATGATACTACTACCACCACCTGCAAGAGCCAGAGAATGCAAGGATGTCAGTGTCAGGAAGCAGCGAAGTGTGCAAATCAGCCCACATCCGCCACTACCACGACAGGATAGCCAAAATTGTGGACGCGTATTAAACATATTAGTAGGCTGCTGGTTACTTCCATCCATATTATTCTGCGCGTGCGCACTGCGGACAAACAAACCAGCAATCACAGATGTCTAGCTTCACAAACATGCAGCAACCACATTCATCAGAGAGAAAGAGAAGGAGAAATCTCACACCACATCAAACATAACACTATGCCCCAACAAACACAATCGCCCACCAAAAGACCCAATATGCACATCAAACATCACAAAACAAAAAACGGCCATCACATTACACACACCAACAATTACAGCTTGCCCCTCAGAATAAAAAAAATATATAGACACAAACATATTCAGCACAAACAAACCAGCGATCACAGATGTCTAACTACACAAACCTGCAGCAACCACATTCATCACGGAGAAAGAGAAGGAGCAATCTCAAACCTCACCAAGCAGAACACTATGCACCAACAAACACAAACGCCCACCAAAAGACCCAATATACACATCAAACACCACAAAACAAAAAACAGTCATCACATTACACAAACCAACATATATATATATATATACACAAACATATTCAGCACCATGGCACACTATATCCAACAAATACCCAGCTTGTCATGCAAAGTAGAAACATGCACACAATGCACATAATCATATTTATAAAAAAAACAATATAGTGCAATAATATATTAATTATTAAGATGTAAAGAAGTGAATTGTGAGCATTATATTAAAGGGGTTGTCTTGCTACAATGATTGGGTTTTAATTAAAAGATCTTTAAAAAACAAGCAGATTTGCAATATATGTTCATTACAAATGTCCTACTGATTTTGAGTTATCCCTGTTAGTAGTAGTGCATCAGCTCCTGAAATCCCTATAGCAGCTGACCTGTTGATCTTTATCTCACTGGCTGCCAGTCCTGGTGACTCAGCAGCCTCTGAATACAGGTCAACACACAGAGCCCCTCCTGCACAGTATGCTTCTGTAGTGGAGGGAGGGGGAGGGCTCTGGCTTCTGTGTCTGTGTGGAATAACCCTGTGTGTGCCTGCTCCCTCCTGCTCTCTACACAGATTGAGGAGAGCAGAGGTGAGGCTGACAGCAGTAAAGTGTGTTACTATAATCATGATGTATCTGTGGAGCTTTGACTATAATAATAGAACAGATCAGGGGGGCATGTGAACAGTTCATACCCCTCCCTGCTCTGCTGTACTAGTGACACATTGTGATTATAGTAACTCACTTCACAGCTGCCCTGTGTCTGTTCTGACAGGGTTTGTTTGTTGTTGCTTGAGATGGAGGTTTGTATGCTAAGCAGGGGATATAGGAACACTTACATCCCCCCTGCTTCACAGCTTCACAGACCTCTCCACACTCATTGATCAGCCCTCTCCTGTCTCCTGACTCAGCTGTGATCCAGCAGCCTGCAGCAGACCTAGGCAGGCACATACAGGGTTGACCCTGGCAGCAAACCCCCTCGCCCTCCCCCTGCTGTATAGAAGTTATGGAGGAGAGCTTTCTGTGTCCTGAGGGGAGGGGGGAAGAGGGAGGAGAAGAGGCAGACAAGAAGCACGCCCCTGAATTCAAAAATCCTTTGCTGCCAGACACTGAGGTAGGCTGAAAGCTTGTAATGAGACAACTCCTTTAAGCAAAAGTGAAAAAGTATATATTACATAATATGGTTCCAAAATAATAACCAAAATAATACATAAAAAAGTACAATGCCTATAAAGCATTATGTGGAAAATAAAAAAACAACAATATAGTGCAATAACATATTATTAAGATGTAAAAAAGTGAATGGTGAGCCTATATTAAGCAAAAGTGAAAAAGTGTATATTAAATAATATAGTGACAAAATAATAAACAAAAAAATTACATAAAAAAGTGCAATGCCTGTAAAGCATTATGTGGAAAAAAAATAAATTATATTATTAAGTGAAAAATACTAGAATGAGGGAAAAATTTTTTTATAAGACATTATGACAAAAAGTCATAATGAAGGTAAAAAAGTGCAATTAACTATAAGACATTATGTGAAAACATAATAATAAAAATGTGAAAATTTTTTTACATTTATTATATATAAAACATATCTTACCTATCTCATCTCCTAACACTCTCTCTTTAATTACAAATATATAAATAATAATTCTATATCCTTAATATTAAAGAAAACTTAATATGTAAATGAAAACACAAAATATAGCATATGTCACCCAAACATACAAATATAAAACATTTTTTTGTAGTAATGCATAATATTCCAAAATAATATAAAAAATAGGGAAAATTATCTTTTACAAAAAGGATGAAAAGGAGACCTTCTCATTCAGACCAAAAGGTGAGTATATCCGTAATTTGAATATCCACTTGCATTCCACTTGTTCCAAACGGCGAGACCACGTAAGCCCAGAGACACCTTATCAATGCCCCGGAATCTTAGAAGATGTTCCTTACAATCATGCTTATCCAAAAAATGTCTCGCCACCGGTTTCAACTTGGATATTAATTCCCTCTGGTGTTGTTGTAATTTAGCAGCCAAACAAATGTCCTTTAAGTGTTCTTGGATCCTGATCTGCAATGCACGAGTGGTCATTCCAATATATATCAAATTGCAAAGGCAAGATAAGTAATAAATGACGCCAGATGTCCTGCAATTGATAAAATGCGCAATGTTAAATTTGGTTAACCCATCCGAAGATTCAAATGTATCAGTGCGTATCATCTGTGTGCACACTGAACATGATCCACAAGCAAAAGAACCCCACTTGGGAGCCTTAGATTCAAAAAGAAATTTCATACGTGATGGTACATAGTGACTTTTAATCAAATGGTCACCTAATGTCTTACTCCTCCTAGCGACAATACAAGGTTTTTCGGATAAAAAAGGACTCAAATCTGGATCCATCATCAGGACTGAACAATACTTATCAAAGACTGACCTCATGTTCTTCCACTCTGTATTGTGATTAGTAATGAAATGAATCTCATTTTCACTATATATCCGATGTCGAGGCGTCAACAATTTTGATCTTTCCGACTTTCTTGCTCTTTGATATCCAGCATCAATATACTTTTCCGGATATCCCCTTTGTCTGAAACGTTGTCGTAATGTTGTTGCTTCATCCTCAAAGCTTTCCTCATTATCACAAATCCTTTTTGCCCTAAGGAACTGACCAACAGGGATAGATGAAATAGTATGCCTAGGATGAAATGAAGAGGCATGCAATATAGAATTTACTGCAGTATTGTATGCTTACGAAATACCTTTGTTTAAATTTTTCCTAGTGTAGACACCTGGATTATAATATCCAAAAAATCAAGTGATGTACGACTGACCAATACGTTAAACGAATTTTCAAAGAATTGCAATTAAGCTGTCCCAAAAAAAAATCCAAATCAGATCTTGATCCATGCCAAATAAACAAAATATCATTGATGAATCTCATCCATGAAACAATCTGACCACAAAAATCCAAGGAATCACCAAAAACAAAATTCCGTTTCCAAAAACCCAAAAATAAATTAGCATACGAGGGGGCACATGTGGCCCCCATCGCAGTGCCACGAATCTGTAAATAAAATTTGCCCTTTGAAAGTAAAAAAGTTATGACACAAAATAAATTCCAAAAGAATCAAAAGCAATTGAATGAACTCTACATCCAAATTTCATTGGTGCAAAACCCACTTTTTATTATCTGTACACAATTTAATTAGGTGCTTTTCACTTTGGCGCAGGCCATTTTGTTCAAAGACCCACCTTGTACTTACATTAGGATACAGAAATTTTCTAGTAACTGCTGTTGTATTTCATTGGTGCAAAACCCACCTTTTATTATCCGTACACAATTTTTTTTTTTTAATTGACAATTTTTATTGATTTTTTCAATTATGATGAATGAAGAAACAAGTAAAACAAAGATGCAAATTGACACCTGATAGATATAGTACACGTACAGGGCATGTATGAATCAGTCATTGAACATATTCAATCAAACCCAAACGGGAAGAACATTGAGGCTTTGAATTAGACAAGGCTCACACGACTACTCATTAAGCCATAAATCAAAGACTCCAGCCTCATCAATAATAAACATCACAGAACATATAGTCGTAGGACATGACATAAAGGGGTAAGGGGGGATGGGGGAATGGGGAAAGGGAGGGAAGGGTTCTAGTCAAGATGGTCCAACAAGCTGGTGCAGGTCCCATGCGGACCAAAATTTTTATCAAAAGAATCCAATTTATCATGGAGCAGGGCAGTTAAGAACTCCATTCGCCGTATTTCTGTGAGCCTCTGACAGAGATCCCCTCTACTGGGTGGCGTGGTCTGCCGCCATCTACCTGAAATTAGGCACCTGGCCCCAGTGAGGAATATGTAACATAAGTTTGGAACCCTGTTTAGATAACCCTAAACCGGTCCATTCAATAGTAGGTAAGAGGGTCCAATGGGATCCTTACCCCCAAAACCTCAGCTATAAGCTCCCTGACCTGTGACCAACAGGGTTGGATACTCGGGCAATCCCAGACGATATGCGGTAGTGTACCAACGGAGTAGCAACATCGCCAGCATGCCGATGGAAGCCAGGGGGTTCCATTTATGCAGGACCTCCGGTGTATGGTACCAAAAAAATTGATTTTGTATAAGATTCCTTTTTTGCTGTTTTCATACTGAGGATTTCGCCGCTGCATTCCAAATCACTTGCCATGAGGAGAAGGGTATTTCCCTACCTAAGTAGCGTTCCCATTTGGCCATGTATTTGTGTGTGGGGGTTTCCGCAGAGGGCGGGTCTGAGAGAATGGAGTAAATTGTAGAGATGAGACCCTTAGTATTGTGGCCCGCTTTACAGAGCTGTTCGAAAGAGGTCGGGACAGAGAGAGTAGATGTGCCAAACATGGAGGACATGAGGTAATTTATCTGGAGGTAATGAAATCGGGATCTCTCAGGGAGATTATAGTCCCTCTGAAGGGTGTCAAACGGAATCAGCCTCCTGTCTCCAGCCCTAGCAACATCCACAAATCGAAATAGCTCATGACCCAGCCACGGTCTTGCAACAAATCCAGATGAGCCAGCAGGGAAAAGGGGTGTGCACAGAAAGGAAGCCATGGGCGATGCCCTGCGCTGATTCCATATCTGCTGCGTAAACTTGATTGGGCCCAACAGGTATCCCAGTGAGGGGAGAGGCTTCGAATGCCATAGAAGAGCATTGGGGTGGATGGGTGCAAGCCACAGCTTTTCTATCTCCATCCACTTGGTATATGCTCGGAAGGATGACCAAGCTGGGATACAACGCAAGTGGGTGGCCCAATAGTAGTTGAGGATATTAGGAACCGCCAGCCCCCCAACGCCGCCTCTGTCCATCAAAACACTTTTGGCCACCCTATGCCTGCCCTGGGCCCATATGAATCTTCGGATAGCTGCCTGTATGGAGCGTAGCTCACTCAGCGGGACCATCACCGGGAGAGTCTCAAATAGATAGAGGAGTTTTGGTAAAATGGACATTTTAACTGAGTTTATTCTGCCTAGAAGGGAGAAGGGAAGGTGGTGCCACTTAGAGAGTGTATCTTTCAGTTATTTAAATAGGGGGGGGGGGGAAATTAGCGCTATAGAGGGAGGAATATTGGTCTGTTATCTGGATGCCCAGGTATTTGAGCGATTGGGTTTGCCACCTTTTAGGAAAAATTTTGTTTTTGAGGGAGGATAAGACCTCGGGGGGAAATGTTGATTGGAGGGCCCTCTTTGAGGTGTTGATCTTGTTTCCCAGAGGGCTCCAAATTTAGCAAGAAGGGCATGTAGGGTAGGCAATGTGGTATGTACATCATTTTAGGGTCAAACAGAATATCGTCCGCGAAGAGGGACAATTTAAACTCCTTAGCCCTGATCTTTATGCCCTTGATGTCTGGTTGAGCCCTAATTGCCGCTGCAAGAGGTTCTATGCACAACGCAAAGAGAAGTGGGGAGAGTGGGCAGCCCGTCTATTTACCTTTTTTAAATTCCAAAAGGTATCAGAAATATAGTGAGGAGTTTAATGGACGCGAGGGAGGGGGAGTATAAACCTCTGATTGCCCCCAGGAAGGGACCAGAGAACCCATAGCCGAGAGAGCCTCAAAAGGAAACGCCACTGTAGCCTATCAAAGGCCTTCTCAGCATCTAGGCTGAGGAGTAAGGCCTGCTGCACATGGTGGTTAACAGCATCCACCAGGTCAATAGTACGCCTCGTGTTATCTCCCCCCTGCCTGAAGGGGACAAAACCTACCTGGTCCCTGTGTATCAATTGAGGGAGCCAGTGGTTCAGTCTGTTAGCCAGGATTTTGGTATAGATCTTCAGGTCAGAGTTGAGCAACGCAATCGGGCGGTAACTAGCACTGTCCGCTGGGTCCCTTCCAGGTTTGTGAATCAAAGTTATATACGAGTGTGACATGGAGTTGGGAATGGCAGCTCCCTCCATAAATGAGTTATAGAGTTGCAGCATATGTGGGGCTAAAATATCTGAATAAACTTTAAAGTACAGATAGGGTAAGCCCATCTGGGCCGGGGCTTTAACCGGACGGAAGGGCCTAAATAACTTCCTCTATTTTCTCAAATTGGATGGGGGCACCTAAGAAGTCCACCACCTTTTGCGTGAGCGATGGTAGCGGGTATTTCCGCAAAATATCCCGGATAAGAGTTTGGGCTCTTATTCCATGTCCTGGAAGAGGCGAGGGCATCGCATAGAGTTCAGAGAAAAATCCAAGGAAGATATATCAGCAATGCACTTCGGGTCATACCTCAGGGTACCCTCCCTGTCCTTAAGTGCCTGAGGCATTGATTTTATTTTAGCATCCTTCAGTTGCCTTGCTAATAGCGTGTGGGGGCCTTTTTCCCATATTCATAAAAATTTTGTTTCGAGTAGAGAAGAATCTTCTCTACACCCTGCAGGGCCAAGTCCTTAAGGCTATTTAGAACTGAGACTATACGTCTCAAAGTTGAAACCCTAGGGCATAGTGCCATTTTACGTTCCAGTCCCTTTAGGAGGGTGCGTAGTCTGGTAGATCTTTCCGCGGAATCTCTTTTAAGCTTAGTGCCTAGGGCAATGCAATTGCCTCTAAAGACTGCCTTGTGGGCTTCCCATAGGACGGATGGCGCAGAGACAGAACCTACATTCAGTTCAAAATAGGAACTGAGTGACTCCCGCAACTGCTCCTTCAAGGATGCCTTTTTAATGAGTGTTTCATTCAGCCTCCAATGACATAGCCGCTGAGCTGGGAGCTGTAAATTTAAATTGACCGTGACGGGACGGTGTCCGACCATGTTATAGGCTCAATGTGGGAAACCCTGTAGAGCCCTAAGTGTTGGGACATTGCCAAAAAAATAATCAAGTCTAGTGTGCGTTTGATGAGGGTGGGAGAAAAAGGAGTACTCCTTACTTTTAGGATGATTAATCCTCCTTAGGTCGAACAGACTGTGGGAGCGGATGAGCCTTCTAAAGGCTGTGGACCCAAATTTTGGGAAGTGGGAGGGTTTGGGGGCTCTTTCCACCCATACTACATCTATCCATGGATTCCGAAAAAATCATATTAAAGTCCCCCCCCTAGGAGCAGGGCTGCAGAGGGAAATTTTGCTAACTTAGAGAAGACGCTATTTAGGAAAGAGACCTGCGAGACATTTGGCACGTATACGTTGCATAATGTAATCGGTTTGCCCTCTAGTGTAGCTTTAAGGATGATGAACCGCCCTTCCGGGTCAGCCAGCGATGCTTCAACCTGCAATCTACAGGTGTTAGCTATTAGTATAGCCACTCCTGCCCTCTTCATGTTGTTAAATGCAGAAAAAGCGGTGGAGTAATAGGGTCAAGCAAAGCTGAATGAGCCTTTGGAATCAAAGTGGGTCATCTGCAAAAACACAATGACGGCTCACAGGGACCTACATTCCTTCAAGGCCAACCTACGCTTAATGTTAGAGTTAAGTCCTTTAACGTTTAGAGTGATACAACGTACCATTTCCCAGAGTGGGTGCAGCTACCTTGAGATGAGTAGTGCCGAAAGAGGGTCGTCTCCCAAGTAGTGGACGTTCAGAAGTCTATACTGCACCTGAGGAGTACAGAATGCGAGGAAAAAGAAAGGAAAAAGGTGGGTGTGGGGTGGGGGCGGGAAGGTTAGACAACAAGACGGTAGGGGGGAAGACACAGACCAGACCAACACAACAAGACAAAGAAAACAACCGGTTATGACAACCAACTATAAAACCGGAGAGATGCGGGGACACCAAAGACAGAGGAATAGTATCCCCTGACCCAGGCGCCCAGCTCTTGTTTTTACCTTTTAGCGCAAGTGCACCGGTTATGGGGGCTCGGAGCTTAAAAGGGTTCCCCCCCACCGAGGCTCTCCAATAAAAAAAAAGAAACAAAGCCCCCGGAGCGGGATCCCTCCTTCA
Source organism: Phyllomedusa bahiana (assembly GCA_025379985.1). Lineage (NCBI taxonomy): Eukaryota > Metazoa > Chordata > Amphibia > Anura > Hylidae > Phyllomedusa > Phyllomedusa bahiana. The sequence continues at coordinate 38,433 of JAODAL010029396.1, forward strand.
GTTGAAATTAGCCCAAAAAAATAAGAACAAGAGGGGAAATGGAAAGTGCAAAACCTATTATGGGGATAAACCCGGGGGGTTTTCAATCCCTTTTTCAGGATGGCGAAGCAAGGCGGTTTGAGTTGGGGTTGGCGGCGCCCCCGTTCTGCAAATGGGGGAATGGGCACCCAGGTGGAAAAGGTCCCCCGCGAAGATCCTGTTATAGGAGCCCCTGATAGTCCCATGCTGGGGTAGGCATCTGGCTTTTCTCCATTATTGCTTCTTTCACCGAATGGTCATGTAGGCAGCATATAATATCCCTGGGAAGTGGAGAGGAATCCTTTGGTCGGAGAGCTCTGTGGGCCCTGTCAAACTTGATGGGGTGGGGAGGGGTAGCTCCAAGTATACGGTTAAATATAGAGTCCAGGATGGCCTGCAAGTCCTCCTCCCCCTGTGGTTCCGGGAGCCCCGAACCATAATGTTGTTCCTGCGGCCGCGATTGTCTAAATCTTCCACATGTCGAGCCTGATCCCTGACCGTAGACATTTGCGCAGAGATAGAAGGGTGGATTTGAGAGATGTATTTTTGTGTGTTATCATGGTCTTCTTCAAGCGTTTCCACGTGGGTAGCTATTTGCATGATATCCTGCCTGATTGAAGCAATCTCCTCTCTGTAGGCTGCCCTAACCTCCGAGATTAATGTCCGCAGCTCATCCCTATTAGGCAGTTGTTGTGTCATGACAGTCCATGCATGATGGTCAGGCAAGTGAGGACTGCGTAGGGCAGAGGAGGATGCAGGAGAGCCCTGCCAGGAAAAAACTCCGCTGCCGGACTCCTGAGTCTGTGGAGATGGGGCTGGGATATGCCTGGGATCCAGCATTCAGAAGCCACGAGGCCCCAGGAGGAGAGGACCGTGCTTGTTCAGGAGAGCAGGACTGGCCACCCGAGCTGTGGAGGGCTGATGCTGCGCCATGGTGGATAGTGAGGCCTGCACGTGCTCCAGCTGCAGGGGGATGAGGGGGGCACAGCAGGGCCCGGTACCTGTGTCCTCATGGCAGTCACCGGAGAAGACTGAGGCGTGCTGGGGAGGAGGCGTGGTGTCTTCTGCGCTCTCAACTCCGGGCTGTGTCGGGTGTCCACTGTGGGTGATGTCGCCGCTGCCGCGTGTGACAGCGATGAGCGCACGGCCGGGCACGGGCTCAGCAGGGAAGCAGGCTGTAATGGCAGCGTGCAGGCCGGAAGTGCCGCGCCAGGGGAGATGGCGCAGAGGTAAAGTGTTTCCCCGCACCCATTGGTTCCGCCACCGGACCGGAGCCCCCCTCGGGGTTTAGGCGGCCCGGGTGGTCCTTCTCTTTCCCAAACTAGGGCCGTTGGGATCGCTAGGGCAGTATTTAGGATAGCCGGGGAGCAGGAGCTCAGGCTAGGTGTGGCCATTCTCCTCGCTTCCGGTCAGCCCCCACCCGTACACAATTTTATTAGGTGTTTTTCCCCTTTGGCGCAGGCCATTTTTTTTTCAAAGACCCCCTTGTACTTACATTAGGATACAGAAATTTTCTAGTAACTGCTGTTGTATTTCATTGGTGCAAAACCCATCTTTTATTATCCGTACACAATTTAATTAGGTGTTTTTCACTTTGGCGCAGGACATTTATTCTCAAATACCAATATAGTACTTATATTACAATACAGAAATTTGCTAGTATTTGCTGTTGTATTTCATTGGTGCAAAAAACACTGTTTGTTATCCGTATAACTTTTAAATAGCTGTATTGCTTCTGAATAGTTTTATTGCGCTCGGTGAATGATATTTTGTTGAAAACGGTCAATTCCTAGTCCTACTGGGCAGTTGTAAATCCCTGGGACTGAAGGAAGAACACTGTTGATTTTGTCTTACGGTTCTTCCACCAGACCGCATTTCACAGGTATTTGCTAGAAACAATTCAGTTTCTAATCCTAGTTGGCTGTAGGAAATTAGAGGGATTTAAGAATAGCTGTGATTTGCCGTCTTTCAATAAGAGACTGTCAAAAACTCTTCCATACCTTCTTAAATTTTTATCTTTCTGAACATGGAGCAAAATGCAGGTGGTAAGCGAGCAAAGAGGGGTGTAGGACATGGAGGTAGAGGTAGAGTGCTGGCGACAACACGCAAGCCAGCGGATCGTCGGTTGCAGGACCGTCAGGCCTGTCATCACTGGGTCAGGGCCCTGTGAATCTCAGTAACGAACAGCGTCGCCAATCTGTTCTTCAGTGGTTAATGCAACCTGCATCCAGCAGTCTTACCTCCTCGTCCTCCCAGTCACGGCCACAAATGTCGTCATCATCATCGTCAGCATCCGTCCAACATGAAGCGAAGGCAGCCCAAATGTCAACTCGTGTACCCACCACTGTGGATAATCCATTTTCTGAAGACCTCTTTGATGACAAAATGCGGTTGGGGTCAGAAGGCATTTCCAAAGATCAAGAGGCCAAAGAGGATGATTTTGTCTGCTCTGACGCCCAATCGCTGATGCCATCAGAGGAGGAGAAGGAAGTCGGTCAATCTGAAAAAAATCCCGGGCGGTTGGCAACGCCTTGCAGTGCCTCTTGCTTGTAGCCCGCAGCTCCTGGATGCAGAATGTCAGGACGACAAAGTCACCTGTGTTGATGATGATGACGACATTGCGGATCCAACGTGGTCTTTTCAGCAGAATTTGCTTGCGAGCGCTTCATCACTGGACGAGGAGGAAGACGATGGGGTAGTGTCAGTACGGCTCCCGCCTCAAAAAGGGAGAGGGCGGTCGCAGAAGTCCGCTGAGATGATTCCGCCAGCCACGATCAGCGGAAACACCGCTCCTCGCTTATCGCCATCGAAAAGGTCCAGGACCTCTCAAGCCTGGGCCTTTTTCGAGCAAGCCTCTGATTCACCCAGCGATGTCATATGCCACCTTTGCCGTAAACGCATCAGTAGAGGCAAGAATCTTAGGTGTTTAACCACCACCAACATGTCTAGTCACATGCAGCGAATGCATGAGTTGAAATGGAGGGAACACTTGGCCAAAAAAGGCCACACCGATGCCGAGCTTCCAACCACTGTCACACCCTCTATCCCCGCCTCCTCCTCCTCCGCCACCACCAAGCGTTCCTCAGCTGCCCATGTCTTTCAGAGTCATGATCAGGGATCTGCCTCCGCTTCAGCCTCCACCGTCGCCCGTGTACCACCAGCACCACCAGAGATCCATCCTACCTATTCTCCTTCCACCAGTTTGACGACCTGCACGCTGTACATCGGCCAGTCTAGCAGCCAGCCTTCTGTCTTCCAGGTTTGGGAGCAGAAGAAACACTTTAACCCAAACCATCCCAAAGCCAAAAGCCTGCATGTCGGCATTTTGCAGGCTTTTTGCCTTGGAAATGTTGCCTTTCCGTCTGGTGGACACAGATGGGTTTCGTCACGTCATGGCGCTTGCCTGCCTCCAATACCGGATGCCGAGCAGGCATTTCTTTGCCAGAAAAGCCGTCCCTGCCCTGGCCAGCCACGTGTCATCTAAAATTTCAAGCGTGTTGTCTGCATCTGTGTCCGGAAAAGTCCATCTGACCACCGACACATGGACTAGTAAGCACGGCCAAGGCCGCTATATCTCTGTGACAGCTCACTGGGTGAGCTGGGTGGATGTCTCTGGTAGTAACGGTGGCTCTCAGGCTCGGCGCACGCTCTTCACAACCGCTGGGATGGTGCAGGGTTCTTTCCCCCAAAGTCCTCTGGTGGCATCACATGCCCAGAGAAACCAGGACGTGTTGAAATTAATCTGTCTTGGAGACCGTCAACACACAGGTCAGGAGCTGTGGATGGCTTTCCGCAACGAGACCGGGCACTGGCTGGGTGACAAGAACCTTGTGCCAGGCAAGGTGGTGTGCGATAACAGTCGAAATCTGCTGGCCGCCCTTAAGATCGGTAGGCTGGAGCACATCCCTTGCGTGGCACACGTCATGAACCTTGTCGTCCAGAAATTTCTAAAGTGCTACCTGGGTCTGGACTGCCTGCTGAGGAAGGCTCAAGGTCTGAGCTCGCACTTTCGCCGTTTGCACCCTGCTTCGTCCCGCCTGGCTGCGTTGCAGCGTCAGCTCGGTCTCCCCGTCAACCGTCTCATTGTTGACGTGGCAACACGCTGGAATTCCACCCTCCACATGCTCCAGCGATTGTGGCAGCAGCGCAATGCCATTACGCAGTACGAAGTGACACATGGCCTGCCATTACGCAGTACGAAGTGACACATGGCCTGACAAGCAGCAGTGCGGACCTCGGGTGTTGAGCCACCGAGAGTGGAGGCAGGTGAAAGAGCTCTGCACCATCCTTGCCAGTTTTGAAGAAGCCACCAAAATGGTCAGTGCGGACAATGCCCTTGTCAGCATGAGCATTGTGGTGATCTTAGTTCTGGAACGATCGTTGGACACTCTGAAACATCAGGTCCAACCAGCGACGGAGGAGGAGATGGACACAGATGCAGACATGGAGCCTCTCCCTCCGTCGAATCCAGAAGGCCCGACAGTTTCACAATTTTATCGGTCTTCATTAGACAGTGGTTCAAGGTCCAGGGCTAGTGCAAGGCGGCGCCTCAGCTCTCAGGGTGCATCATCTGAGATAAGTCAGGGCTGTATTGAAGCTGTGTCGGAGGAAGCGGAGGAGGAGGAGGATGGGGTATTCTTGGACACCGACGTTACCAACGTCCCTGCCTTGGAAAGAGGTTGGCGCGAATTTGAGGTGGAGGAGGAAAATGAGGAAGATCAGTTTGCTAGTGCCCCTCGACCCAGAGGCTTAGGAAATAAAGGCTCCATCTCTCGCATGAGTGCTTGGATGTGCCATTTCCTCCAACATGATCCTCGCATTAAGGCCATCAAACTGAACAACAGTTACTGGGTGGCCACCCTACTCGATCCCCGGTACAAAACAAAACTCAGCACTTTCCTTCCACCCACCCAAATAGAGAGTAAAATGCAGGAAATGGAGACCTTGCTGACTGATCAACTGGAGACATCTGTTGCGTCTGCTTCACATTCTTCAAATGTCACAGTGGAACAACGTCAGCAACGTGACAGCAGTAAAGCGCCAAGTAGCCGTAGCGGCAGCAGCAGTAGCAGGCATTGTGGCAGAAGCCTAATGGGTGACCTCTGGCAATCTTTATTTACCACCTCACCAACGCATGTAATGCAGGGCACACATACAACACACAGAGACTGGCTTAAGATCATGGTGAACGACTATCTGCGTCTCAACACCGATGTTTTTGGATGTGTTCCGGACCCAACCAACTTCTGGGTATCCCAAATGAAATGAATGGCCCGAGCTCGCTCGCAACGCCATAGAGGTGTTGTCCTGCCCAGCAGCCAGCGTCATATCTGAGCGGACCTTCAGCACAGCTGGAGGAGTCATTACAGACAAACGCATCCGGCTTTCCACAGATAATGTGGATCGTTTGACTTTCATCAAGATGAATCAGGCATGGATCTCTGATGATGTTGTGGCCCCAATTGCCGAGGTCACCATTTGTTGCCGGTCTACTTCACATTCCTCTTCCAAAAGAAATGGTCCTCTTGAAAACTTTTTTTTAAAATGATCATTTCTTACTGCAATTTTTTTTCTCAGTTCCCAAAAGATCATTTTGCTGGTTTTGTGGTGAGGAGACTGTAAAAGACACCAAGGTTTCATTACAAAACCGTATTCCGTTTACTCACTTTATCTTTAGAATTTTTCACATTGTCAATGGTTTTGGGGTCATGGTGCTGTGAGATACAGCTATAATCATGGTCCTTTGGAACAGAAATGTGGCTTCTAAGTGGCATTTCTCCCTCACAATTTTTAACAGTGGCTGAGAAGTCATTTTTATAATTTTTTGGGTCATGCTGCTTTGAAATGCAGCAATACTACAGGTCCTATTATAAAAAAATGTGGTTTCTACCAGACATTTGTTCTTCACAATTGTCAAGAGTGGCTCAAGGGTGATGGTGCTGTCAAAAACAGGAATAGGTAGGACACTGTTAATGGACACATTGCAAAATAACTTGTTTTTGCAAGATCTTTAACATAGCTAGCAATTCCTGCAGTGAGACAACCCATTTAATACAATTAAAATAAAGAGAAACAAAGACATGGTGGGATTCCATCCTATTTTAAAAATGTGTTTTCTAGAATTAAACTACTAAAAAACTTGCATGTACAAAATAGCTGATACAAATATTCCTCTGAATTGTACAAGGGAGGTACAGGAAGACTTGAACAGATGTAGGTTATTCAGAGGACATGGTGTATGGAGCACATTCGCCACCCCAAGAACAGAGACAATTTCCTCCAACACGTTGAGTAAAACGAGAAAAAGAATGCCAAGAAAAAGGGCACCTGGGTGAAACAGGAGCGTCAACCACCAGCATCTCCAAGTGAAGCTCAATTGGTCCGCACTCATATGGAGGGGCAAGCGCTCTCGTAGAGGCAGAAATTTCTCTAGCGCTACCCAGGTCTTGACTGTGTACTGAGGAAGGCTGGAGGTCTGAGCTCACACTTCCGCTTCCGCACTCTGCTTCAGCACGACTGTTTTCGATGCTGCATCATAAGGGCATTTTTTGCCGTGTTAATGGATGACGGACGCCTGCCTGGGCTCTCACCGCACCCACTGTAACTCGGGCACTGCTAGCTGAACCTGCGTGCTAATAGATGACGAACACCAGCCCTGGCTCTCACCGCACCCACTGTAACTCGGGCCCTGCTAGCTGAACCTGCATGTTAATAGATGACGGACGCCAGCCCTTGCTCTCACCACACCCACTGTAAGTCCGGCCCTGCCAGCTGAACCTGCGTGATCCACGTTTACAGCCTCACCCGCCTTGATCAGTAATTTCCTCCAACCCACTTGACAGTAGAATGAAGGATTTTCAGACAGGCCTCGTTGACCTACTGGGGACATCTGTTTCGTTTGCTTCACATTCTAATGTCACGGTGGAACAATGTCACCAGTAGAATGGCAAGTAGCTCTAGCAGCAGCAGTAATGGAAAACGAGTTGTTTTTAATATAGTTTATTTCTTATTGAGAAATTTTCTGATGATGGTCCATAAGGGCACCTGTGCGGGTTTTTGGGTCATGCTGCAGTCCAGGACATGGATAGTCAATGTCCAGTTTAACTGAAATGGTGGTTGAAAGACTCCTTTTTCCGGCACTTTTTAAATCTGGGGGTCATGCAGGTTTGGGGCTCATGCTGTGGCCCAGGACAGGGATAGTCTATGTCCAGTGAAACTAAAATGGTGGTTCAAAGACTCCTTTTTCCGGCACTTTTTAATCTGTGGGTCATGTAGATTTAAGGGTCATGCTGCGGTCCAGGACAGGGATAGTCTATGTCCAGTTCAACTAAAATGGTGGTTCAAAGACTCCTTTTTCCGGCACTTTTTAAATCTGGGGGTCATGCAGGTTTGGGGCTCATGCTGTGGCCTAGGACAGGGATAGTCTATGTCCAGTTCAACTAAAATGGTGGTTCAAAGACTCCTTTTTCCGGCACTTTTTAATCTGTGGGTCATACAGGTTTGAGGGTCATGCTGCGGTACAGGACAGATATAGTCAATGTCCAGTTCAACTAAAATGGTATTTCAAAGACTCCTTTTTCCGGCATTTTTTAATCTGTGGGTCAGACAGGTTTAATGGTCATACTGCGGTCCAGGACAGGTATAGTCAATGTCCAGTTAAACTAAAATGGTGGTTCAAAGACTCCTTTTTCTGGCACTTTTTAATCTGTGGGTCAGAAAGGTTTAAGGGTCATGCTGCGTTCCCGGACAGGGATAGTCAATGTCCAGTTCAAGTAAAATGATGGTTCAAATCATACTGCCTTCTGGGACTTTTTAATTTGTGGTCATGCAGGTTTAAGGGTCATGCTGTGGTACAAGACAGGGATAGTGAATGGTCTGTGACTTTTTTTCTGTGACTTTTATAACCTAAGTGTGTTGCCTAAGATGTAGCACGTATCCATTTGACTGTTGTGGATGTTAATTCCAGCTTCTCCAGCCCTGTTTGGGTGTAAGAATGAAGGTGTTGTTCCTCTCCCATAGACTTTAATGGTCATCGGATATCGTCATGATAATTGCCAATATCGACTATCGAATCGATAATGATAGTTGACACAATCGTTCATCACTAGTTCGAGTTAATTTGTTAGGCTCAGAATTTTGGCCCATTACTTTGCCATTATGCTCTACTTTCTTTATTTTTATTGCATATTTGTGTGCAATGGTATTTTTGGAGTTGCCTTTTGTCTCTATCTCTGATTGTCATGATTTTATTCTTTGAAACCCCAGACAAGTCTAACTATTATTTTTTAGATATGCTCTTCCAGTGCCATTTTTTCTTCAATATTTTATATGTTTATATTCAAAATCTCAATAAATATATTTTAAAAAATACTGCTTACAATGATCACTATTTTTGTAATGGGGCAGATCACATTAGAAACAATAGATCATTGTATATTGAGAGCTCACACATGTGTACCACTGAATAAACCTGTAGCAGATAAAGAAGCTACAAGCCAGTTCACAGCTTCTAGATTCTCATTCACTGCAAAAACCTCAAATACCATTCATATCATTTCAAGGATGGCTGGGCTCCATATCCCCACACAGGGCTTAGCTTGAAGAACAAAGGGAAGAAATCAAGTGACGACTCAGGTGCTGGTACATTTTCACTTATTTCTGACTTCTCACTTAGCCGATGACAATCTATAAAAAAAGAGAACTGGCACCACAGTGCCCTATGTGACACCACTGTGCAGGTTATAATAATCCACATCAGTCGTGGTCTAAGTGGGGTTCACAATCAGTAATGCGCATAATAAATGTATGCAACATCATAGGAAGCCAATTAAGCTTTTCACCTCTAACAAACTTAATAGTTCACATTCTTAAAAAAGTTTTCTGTTTTTTCTTCATCCTGTGCTCGCTTTGGCCCAACATTTGTGAAATACTATGTTCACTTTAACAACCAATGTATCCAAAATGCAAAATGATGCCACTTTGTAAGTAGTTGTCATTGAAAACCTTCTAATGTTTTGTATCTACAGCTTCTACACAGACCTATGTATCTCCATGGCTTCAGACTACAAACAGACGTCTCCATGACTTCAGACTCAAAATCTACCTATATGTCCACTGTCGAACTGGTGAGCCTGAAGCCCCCACAGTGAAGTTGATTCTTGGAATCCCACTAGAGAAGTGGATTCTTGGCGTCCAACAGTGGAGTTAATTCTTAGGGCCAACCCTACAGCTACTGTACATGAATGCACATACTGCACATGGCTCTATTACTTTCTGCCTCTTTTTTCCCTGACTTTCTCCCAGAAAGCAGCCCAGGGGCCCATTATACCCAAAGACTCACTAGTGTTTTCCCCTATTCCCCTTTGGGCCAGTCAGAGTCTTAATGTGTCACCATATGGTTGATGTAGTTTGATGCCATGGAGACACTAAAGTTTGTTTTAGTCTGACATATGTGTCTCCATGGCTTCATACTACAGGACTATGTGTCTCCATGGCTTCAGACTACAGACCTATGTGTCTCCATGGCTTCAGACTACAGACCTATGTGTCTCCATGGCTTCAGACTACATACCTATGTGTCTCCATGGCTTCAGACTACAGACCTATGTGTCTCCAAGGCTTTAGACTACAAAAAGACCTATGTGCCTCCATGGTTCCAGACTACAGAACTATGGGTTTTTATGGCTGAAGACTACAAATAGACCTACTTGTCAACTTGTCTTCATAGTTGTAAACAACAAACATTCCCTGATTTTCATTTGAAAGCTTAGACTGTGTTCATGCTAGAATGCAAAGACTGGCATGACAGTGACCCAAGTTGATAAGTGACCTTCTGTTTCCTTGATCACATCTTGCAAAGACAAGCAAAACATTTGCAGACAGAAGTAGCTGTGATCATAATTCAAAGTGTGATGTAAAGGACAGAACAGCAGTTTGTTGAATTGTAGACGAAAAACAGAAAATGACAGCCGCTCACATTACTGCAGAGTTGAATGCAAGACACCAATATAAAAGTTAAGTGGGCAGAGTTTTGTGTTAACATAGTCCTGTTCTGTTCTTTAGGTCAAGATTTGAATTTCGACCACAGCTGCTTTTGTCTACAAATGATTTGTTGGTCTTTGCATGCTGAGATGTGATCTAGGAAGCAGTCGTCCTTAACTTGCCCTTTAAACTCAGCCTCCTGGATCATAGATATTTCTACCTGGCACTCGCCAACAATCATTCCCCTTTGGAAATCTTTAGCGGTCTGACATATCATGCCTTTTAAACAGATAATCAGATTTGAGAACAGAACAAGCCATAAAGTTTCTGATTAGCTATGTTCATGTAAAATATGAGAGGTCACTGGTGGTGATGGAAGGAAGAGTTGAAGATGACTATGTAAAAATAGGGGTGTGTTAGTTTTTTGGCCAACCCCTGTAACCAACTTAGCATCTAAATCAGAAATTGAAATACCAAATGACAGTCAAAGCCAAGATGTTATGGATTCCATTCCAGTTGCATTTTTCCCGTGTTTCTGAATGTTTTTCAGTGAACTACTGTGAACTTATTTTCCCTGGCTTTGCATCTGATATGGGACTGTTGTATATGTGCTAAAAGAAGACATGGAAAAAGGGTAAAGAAAATGAGCAACATCTGTATGCGGGCACTAGGCATTCATTGCTCAACCTGTAATTAAAGCCTCTCCTATTGGTCTTCTACAACGAAAAATATATTTTCCTCTCTTTTTGCAGTTTCTTTCCTTAGGTAATTTCTTTTCTCTTTTCTCTCTCTCGTCTGATAGTCTAGACGCTTAATATTTGTAAAACTTATCATGCAGTACAGTTCACTGTGTTCAGTCTTCCGCTGAAATAGCAACCATGGTGTTATCTGCCCCCTGTTGTTATTTGAATATGAATGCTTATATTATCAGAATATCTAAAGACTTTCAGGAGACTGTATATACAATGTTATTATCATTACAGGATTGATTAGTAATCACATCACCGGGACAGCAGAATAGATGATATACAGAGCAGAAGGTAAAATGCTCGCCACTGTCTGTCATGAGCTGTCTCATCATAGGAATAACATTTTCATTTTAGGCACCAGGAATTGTCATATTCCAAAAGAAGCCATTCTATTGCGAATGGGTAGAGGACCAAAGATGCTGGGGTGACCAAACTATTATCTGCTGGTAAATTGTAGTGGTCAAACACATGGTGATGCTACAGGGGGATTGCCAGGGCCATCGTTTCCATTGGGCACACTAGGCAGTTGCCTGGGGGCCCCACAAGTATGGGGGCCCCAGGTTGGGTATCCTTGTCCCAGGAATGCAAGAAACATACTCAGGATCACTTGGTTGTATTTTATTAGTTTACTGTTTGTTTTTTTTTAGGATGTTCAAACAAATAAAAATCATGGTTGAGAAGGAAGCCAAGGTTCCCTTCTTAGCCAATCAGTCTTGTAGGCTTCCTGTTTATAGACATATGTGGTGTGATAATATGGGTGTGCTTGGGGATGGCTAGAGGCATGACCTAGCGTGATGTCATGTATTTGTACAGGGCCCACTACAGTGCTATGCCAGGGGGCCCATAATGTTGTTGACACAGCTCTGGGGCACTATAAAAGTAATAGATTTGTGTGACTCCTGCTATTAAAGGGGAATCATCTTTATTTGTGGAGTATGTACCTACTCTTTATAATACATTCTATTAGTCAGGTACCATTTATATGTATACTAAGTGATAAAAGCATCTGAATATACAGTGGTGCTTGAAAAATTGTGAAGCCTTCAGAAAATGTCATATTTCTGCAAAAACTTGATCTGAAACTACATCAGATATTCACTCAAGTCCTAAAAGTATATAAAGAGAACCAAATGAAACAAATAAGTCAAAATATTTAACTTTATCATTTATTTAGTGAGGAAATGATTCAATATAACTTCTGCGAGTAGCAAAAGTATTTGAATCTTTGCTTTTAGTATCTGGTAGGGTTCTTGTGCAGTAATAACTGCATCTAAATGTTTCTTTTTAAGCTTTCAGGCTATTATATAACTCGTAATTTTACAAATCTACAGAACTCAATAATGCTTCAAAAAGTGTATTCATCATGAGGAAGTTATTTACATGTGTATATACAAAACACTGTGTCAGGAATTGGTACAGTGTATATGGTACAGTATGTTACATTCCATATAAAATAAGATGGTACATAGGGTAATGTGATCTTTTCCTTGATGTTTCGGTGAGATGTAAACCTTATTCATAAGGGATCACAATGGTTGGTAGGAAGAAAGATAACATGGAGTAGGGTATGGAAAGTACCAATAGTAGCGGATACATGTACCAGAGTAGGATGATGTATGGAGATCTGGCTATATATGAATGCATCCAGAGGTCTGTGGGCAAAAGGAATGCTGCGGGACGCAGAGGAGACGGAGCCAAGTAGAGGTGTATAGTAGGGAAAAGCACTCCGTTAATAGAATATTACAAAGAAGGTGCAAGTCAAAAATAAATGTCCAAAGAATTGAAGGATTGACTGCACACTAAAATTGTATTATAGCAAATATATAAGAAGATTTTTGTTGCAGAAATTCACTACAGGCTCCAGTGAAGACAAATGTAAGTGACTGTGAAAATGACGTTTCGGTCATCCGACCTTTCTCAAAAAGTCACTAAAATAAATATACAAAAAATTAAACTAAATAAATGTGAATTAGGACATCTCAATTATACATACATAACAGATAATGTGTGTACACAAAAAAATTCTATATAATCCAGATACATTCCCACATAATATTTACAATATATACTGATAAATCAACATCTCTGTTAGGAGAATATAGTAATATAGCAGAGGAGTTTATCATAAAACATAAATGTCAATAGAGAAATTTCTATCTTAAGTGACTTTTTGAGAAAGGTCGGATAACTGAAACGTCATTTTCACAGTCACTTACATTTGTCTTCACTGGAGCCTGTAGTGATTTTCTTCAATAAAAATCTTCCTATGTATAATTATGGACTTGAATTTCCCCCATTTATGGAGTTTAACCGCTAGTCACACCTGGACATATGGGTACGTCCCGATGGCAGTACTGGGCTTTGTAGCGTCATCCCACCGCAATCCCTCTACATAGCTGGAAGGTGCTATGTCTAAATTCCTAGAGCAAAGTTGGTTTCCAGCTTGGATCATTGGCAACAATGCTGGGGC
>JAODAL010029397.1:0-51648 GCA_025379985.1 Phyllomedusa bahiana
TTTTTTTAATTATGTTTTAAAAGGTTTTTTCAGTTTTTTACAAAAATATTTTTACATTAATAAAAATTATTTATTTATAAATCCATTGCCGGCGCTGATACTGAGATTTCATTCCCCCGATCTCTCCATTGACTCAATGGGACAAGTAGTCGCGCTCTGTTTGGGTCGAGGTACCCAAAGGGCCCCGCTAGCTCAACCAATGTTTTTTTTCTGCATTTTTACTGTATTTTTAAATGTCCCGCCCTTTTTTTTGATTGGTAATAGTTCTCCATAGGGTTTTTAAAGGGGCCCTGTGCCATTTGATTGGTGGGTTTTTGCCCCACCAATGAGAATAGTTAAGAATTTGAAATTTCGATTTCCCGGCAATTTCCGACCTAAATTTCCCGTGTTACGCCCCTTCTAGATTTTTGGAAAGTGATTTTTTTTTTTTTTTGGGGGGGAGGGTTTTTCTGAAAATGTTTTACACCTAATAAAGGCGTTTTTTTTAAATTCATATTCCATGCCGCACGGCGCTGAGCGCCGAGATTTCTTTTGTGATCTTCTATGTTTCCTCTCATATTCCGTTCTCGCTTGACTTCGCCTCCGCCGGATCATTTAGACCAGAATCAACTAGGTCTGCCTGTCGAAGCTGGCGGCCGCTGCAATGCGCCGCACTTTGCCGACCCACGATCGTACATGCCTCGGAGTATACGAACGCGCCGCGTCCCGCCCCAGAACACCCACAGCGCGCCCATTACACGCCCCTTCATGTGAGGCACAGCCGAAAGTGGCGAAGGCTGCGCCTAACATCGCATCCCTGCGTCCTACAGGGGATTCGAGCCGGTGAGGCGCAGAATACGCCAGAAAACAGGTGCAAATCCCGATCATACATGTCGCCCTTAGTTTAGGATCATACATAGGGCTTTAAGGCATTGAGGTTTATACCTGTGCTGATGATTTTTCAGTACTGGAATGCTTCTGATTCTAATACAATATTTCAAAAGTCACCTTCCCTCCAGTATACCTTTTTTTTTTGCTTTTGCCTAAATGTCTGTTGGTAACACATTGGCCCCATAATTCTATTTTAGGGGAAAAAATCTATTGAAGCAGCTGAATTATTTAGGGCGAGATGTCCGAAAATTGGCGGTGCTACGTAATTTTTTAGCTCCATTAAATAAGTGTAATAAGTGCCAGATGGTCCGACCCTATCAAAATCTGGCGTCAGGTATACATTGCATAGTAAATGTAATGCACCTAAAAAGGATGCGCTGTGCGCCTCCATAACAGAATGTGCCTATTGAATACACATTACAGGTGTATATGTGTTAGGCGCATTTCACATTTTACAAGTATGTGTTGGGCGCATTTCATATACTTGTAATGATAAGCTATGCGCCGTGCGCGATGTGCCTCGATAGACGCATTATATACTCTACCAATGAAATGTTTTGTGCCTCGCTTAGCGCAAATCGCGGCAACTAGCATATCATTAGAAGCGTATGCAATGCCCCGATTGAGGCACATCACGCACGGAGGCACATAGCTTATCATTACAACTATATGAAATGCGCCTAACATATACTTGTAAAATGTGAAATGTGCCTAACACATATACACCTGTAATGGTAGGCTATGAGCCTCAATGGGCGCATTACAATATGGAGGCCGCGGCTAATTTTTAAAGGTCATTAAAATTGTATTCCTGGCTATAATGCCCCTAGTTTTGGGTACGACAGTTCATTTACACCAATATATGGCTAAAAAGGGTTTTTAGTGCAAAAAAACCAAAAAACTGCCGTTGGCGTGTTGGGAAATGTCGCCCTTAATGTATCTTCAAACTTTTTGACACCATAAAATGGAAAGAAACACAGACAAAAAAAAAATCGTGATTAGTACTTTTTTAATTGAAATGTTCTCAAACCATTACCAACCCTTGACCAATATGCCTTGGGGACTTTAGGCATCTTGTAGATATGAGGAGAATGTGAGCATAATGTAGGGCCTTGTCATTAGTCCAGATTAAATGTTTCTTTTTCTTGTCTCCTAAGCACCCATGGTTGATCATCAGTGGACACAATGGTGACGCAGACTCTGTCCAAAAACCAAGAATGTTTGCTCAGAACTTCATAACACCTAGTTTATTATTGGTGATTTTAACTTCCACCTTTCTTTATTACTCTGACTTTCTCAGCAGTCATATCCTTCCCCTTTCCATGCAATTTTGCTCACCTGCAAGTAAAAACTTTATATTTAACCCCCAAAAAATTTTAAAAATTATTATGTTAAAAAAAGGAAATTCCTAGACATACAGTGTGTATGGAAAGTATTCAGACCCCTTAAATTTTTTCACTCTTTGTTTCATTGCAGCCATTTGGTAAGATCAAAAAAGTTCAGAATTACTTTCTGACAGGCATCTTAATAGGCAATGCTTTGGCCTTGGTTGACCCTGACTGCCATAGAAACCCATTGTGAGGAAAATTGACCCCCAATTAAACAAATGCTTCATCCATAGGAAACCAGCCCAGCAGGGGGTCGAAGCATCAAAGGATTGTTAGTTAATTTCATTAGCACCTGGCCCCGGCTAGAGTACACATGTGCACTCAGATCCCAGCATCAAAGAAATGCACTAGTCTCAGCTGTGCCTATATTTCATAAGGATTTATAGAAAAAACGTGCTTCACAGGTCCACCCCAGTTTCATATTTTTAAATATGAAATTTCCCACACGCATAGCTGTCACTCCCGGCGTTTGGGGTAGGGCACAAGGGGGGGGAAAAAACCAAAAGGGGCCCAGAAGGTGCGAAGGCAGTGTTGGTCCCAGGTCTCTTAAGCCCCCTGGTATAATAGTATCATGCTCAGTTCGTCCCAATGTCCTGCCACAATATGACCCATTTTGTGTCCAAAGCCAAAAACTACATGGCCTGAGAGGGAGGAGAGTGTAGATTGTCCCAAGGGCGTGAGAGGGTGGGACAGGGTGTGTGAAGGGGTGTGACGTGGGATGTCCCAGCATTTTAAGTCGAAAACCCGGCTGACCCCAGTGTTGTTTTAGGGGGAGGGCCTGCCCCAAAGCATTAAGGAGCATCCCCCCCCAAAAAAAACCCCCAAGTTTAGAAATTTCCCCCCCAATGTTCCCACAAAGGCAAAAGGGAAAATAAAAACATTTTTTTTTTTTTTACTTTTCCATTGTTTTCACCTCTGCCTTTTTTTTTCCCTTTTGTTGTATTTTTTTTTTTGTTTTTCCAAGGCGAAAGTTTTTTTTAAAAAATTTTAATCCAAGCGGGTCTGTTGCTTGATCATTTGATTCGTTGTCCGTTTTTCTGGCCTCTAAAATATCGTCCCCAAGGCGGTTTCCCGGGCCTGTTTAAAAGTCTTAATGAACGGGCTTTGCCAATGGGAACTGGTGGGAGTTACCAGGCTGGCAAGTTTTCCCTTTCACCAGTGTGGGCAGACGGGTCTCCCAGCCCTTCTGGGTTGGGGTAAGAGGGGTTTCCCTCTGCACTCCCTGGGTCTCCTGCGCTGGGGGTGGACAAAGGTTAACGTAAAAAAGATCCGGTGACCTTTTGCATCCTAGGGGGATGCATGTCATGATACACCCCAAGTCACATCAACCCCAGTGGACGTGGGCTTTTCCTGAACAAAAGTTAAAAAAGTGGGTTTTAATGGCAAAGAGGTCGGGGACTAAGAAAACTGGCCCCCCAAAGGGGATAAAATCTTTTTTAGCTCCCCAACAAAAAAAAATGAACAAACATCTTTTTTTGGTTTTTTACATGTTTAAAAAAAGTTTTGTGTAAGAAAACTCCTTTTTCATGGGTATAAAAGATTCAGACCCCTTACGTTTTTTTATTTTTGTTTTTTGCGCCTTTGGAAACCCAAAAAATAAATTTTTAAATTAAAAAAAGAAAAACGAAATATCACAGGTCATAAGTATTCAGCCCCTTTGGGTGACACTCATATTTAACTCACATGTGTCCATTTCCTTCTGATCCTCTTTGAGATGGTTTAATCCTTCGGAGTCCACTGTGTTTAATTAAACTGATTGGGGGTTTTATTAGGAAAGGGACACCCCCGTTAAAAAACCCCACAGCTCACGTGCATGTCAAGACATGAGAAACATTAGGGCTTAGGAATGCCCCCCTGAGCTCAAGACAGAATTGTGGCAAGGGAAAAAAAATTTCAAAACTCAAGGGCTAAAAAAAAGTGGCCTCCAACTTTCTTAAATGGAAGAAGTTTTGGGGAAACCACAACTCTTCCTTGACCCAACCCTCCAGCCAAAAATAAGCAACGTGGGAGAAGAGCCTGGGGAGGAGGTAAAGAAGAACCCCAAGTCATGGGCTGAGCTTTTCAGAGATGCATAAGGGAGATGGGATAAAGTTCCAAAAAGTCAACGGGTCACTGCGCCTCCCCCCAGTCGGGGTTTATGGCAAGGTGCCCACGGAAGCCTCTCCTCGTGCAAGACTTATGAAGGGCTCCCCGACTAGAGAAAAAAAAATTCTTGGTCTGAGGGGACGAAAATTAAATCTTTTTGGGGTTTTTATAAGCAATTGTTGGGGGGAAAACCCGGGACTGCTCATACCGCCCAATCAATCCCCAAAGTGAAACATGGTGGTGGTGCGGGAGCATCTGAAAAGGGGGTTTTTTCAGTTGGGACAGGGCAATGGGGTTTTAATTGAAGGAAATATGAATGCGGCCAAATACAGAGATACCCTGGATGAAAACCTCTTCCAGAATGCTTTGGACCTCAGATTGGGCTGAAGATTCTACTTCCAACAAGACAATGACCCTAAGCACACAGCTAAAATAACAAAGCAGTGGCTTCAGAACAACTCTGTGACCATTCTTGACTGGCCCAGACAGAGACCTGACCTAAACCCAATGGAGCATCTCTGGAGAGACTTGAAAATGGCTGTCCACCAACGTTCACCATCCAACCTGAGGGAACGGAAGAGGGTCTGCAAGGAAGAATGGCAGAGGATCTCCAAATCCACGAGTGAAAAACTTGTTGCATCATTCCCAAGAAGACTCATGGCTGTACTAGCTCAAAAGGGGCTTCTACTCCATACTGAGCAAAGGGTCTGAATACTTAAGACCATGTGATATTTCAGTTTTTCTTTTTCAAAAATATCTACATTTCTGTTTTTTTTCTTTCAAGATGGGGTGGGGGGGCAGAGTGTACATTAATGAGCAAAAAATAAACTTTTTGGATCTTACCAAATGGCTGCAATAAAAGAAAGAGTGGAACATTTAGAGGGGCCTGTAATAAATTAATTGTATTAGCACTAGACTGATTATAGTCAAGTTTGTTTTGGTATTTAAGGAAGGTGTTGGGAGGATTGTTTGAACACTATGACTAAGGGTGTGTTCCTGAAACGCGTTGGAATTTGATTTGTTTCAGATTGTGTTCTGTGATTTTAATGTTTTTCTATGAAAATAGAGAAGAAACTTTTTAACTGGAAGAAGGATTTTCCTCACTGATATTTGTGACTTTGCAGTGTATGGATCGCTGGCTTCGAACTAAATATCCAAGTTGAGAGGATAAGTGTGATATATATAGCTTTGGATGATTCTGGTTTCACCACAGTGATGGATGCTTTCTCATTATTGGTTGAGGTTGCTGCTTTTTCCTTCTCATTGTAACTCATCCTCCTCTGATGTTTCATAGTTTCATAGTTTCATAGTTTGTAAGGCTAAAAAAAGACAAGTCGTCCATCTAGTTCAGCCTGTTGTGCTAAGGTGTTGATCCAGAGGAAGGCAAAAACCCCCAATGAGGTAGAAGCCAATTGTCCTCATTTTAGGGAAAAATTCCTTCCTCACTCCAATCTGGTAATCAGAAAAAATCCTGGATCAATGACCCCCTCCTGAATCCTAGTCACTGTAACTTGTTATATTATTACGCTCCAGAAATGCATCCAAACCCTTTTTGAACTCGGTTATTGAATTCACCATGACAAGTCCATCTGGCAGAGAATTCCATAGTCTCACTGCTCTTACAGTAAAGAATCCTTTTCTATGTTTATGTAGAAACTTTCGTTCCTCAAGACGTGTGTGTATAGATGTGTATAGCACAGGTTTATTCAAGGTTCAACCGGATGACTGTACATGGAGGGCTGGTTACGATTGCAGCAAGGGCAGAATAATAATACAATACAGCTTGCTAACATAAATGAGGGTAGATTATTTCTGTACATAGAGCAAGCTAATTTCTACAAATAGACCAACGCAAAGGAGCCTCAGTGAAAGGAGGTTTATGTGGAGCTTACATTAAACTGTTCAGTCCCTCTCCTGTTGGTGGTGAAGCTGTTATACTGAACATCTACCCAATATTTTCCTAAAAGCTGCTTTGACCTCATTATTCCTTAGACTGTAGATCAAAGGATTCAACACAGGAGTGATCACCTCATAAACTAGTGCAATGTATTTCAGATAAGGAGAAAAACTTTTTTGTCTGTCCCATGTACATGGTCATACCTGTCCCAAAAAACATTATGACGACAATGAGGTGGGAAGCGCAGGTGGAGAAGGGTTTAGATCTACCCTGTGAAGAACGGATTTTTAGTATAGACCTAATGATGCAAAAATAGGACGCAATGATGAAAACTGGTGGTGACAGTAGAGTAAAGAATCCTACAACCACTATAGATATCTTATAAAAGGAAAGGTCACCACAGGCCACCTCCAGGAGCAACAAAAGCTCACAAAAAAAATGATTGAGCTGGTTCCCCTTACAGAATACAAGAGGCCGGAACATGACGGGGGATGATGTTAAGATGAAACTTCCAAGCCAAATACTGACAGTGACGTATCTACAGACCCTCCAGCTCATAATGGTGGTGTAATATAAGGGGAGACATATAGCTATATACCGGTCATAAGCCATCACTGCCAGCAGTATACACTCAATTCCTCCTAGAATAAGACCAATGTTCATCTGCATCATGCACATCGTGACGGAAATCCTTCTATTGTTTGCTAATACATCAAAGAGCAATTTTGGTGTAGAACACGTCGAGTAGCACAAATCAAGAAAAGACAAATTACAGAGAAAATAATACATAGGAGTGTGTAACTTAGGACTGATGATAACGGTGCAGATCAAGAATCCGTTCCCAAAGACGGTCAATATATAAATGACAAGGAACAAACCAAAAAGGGCAATACAAATCTGGATATTCTGAGAAAATCCAATCAGGATAAATTCTGTATTTATGGTTACATTTCCGAGCTCCATGCTGAGAGCATGCACATGTATGGAGGGGTTGGGATGTTGAAGAAGCATTTGACCGACAGCTTCCTAATGTGATTGGCTGACTTTTTAGTACAGAAAATAAACAGATTAAAACCAAAGTTACAATAGCAATGAGTAACAAGTACTTTCTATGTAGATGGAGTGAAATAGATAATGTTGTCATCACGCATTTTGTATACGGCTCCTTCCTTCTGATCTTACTCTCTAAGAGGCTTTTATCATTGTAGCCATTGTATCTGGAGTAAACCATAAAGCCCCGGGGAAGAGAGTGTGCTATACTCATTAGTAATATTGTAAACAGTTGTAATAATTTCTTGTAGGTTAATTATTTCCCCCATGAAAATGATAAAAAGTCTTACATATAAACCATTTCAATAAACAGATTTAACCTCTGTTTTTTTCAGGCTCAGGTTTTATGCTTTTTTCATGGATGGTGATTTGGAATTATACAGTGGTCCCTGAAAAAAAAAATTAATGAAGAATATAATGAGGCATAAATGGACCAAAGAATAGGATAATGGATGGGAAGGGCCTTGGAAAACCTGGAGGACTAGGATGTACTGGGTCCAGGATTAATTCATGTGCTATCATCCTGCAGCCATATTTCTGCTTAGATTTCTCTCTTTTGCATCCCATCAGGCAGTATATGAAGAAACCTCTTCTTCTCCTCTTCCTTCTTCTTTTTTCTTTAAAGCATTCAGTAACAGTGATGAGTGAACCCTAAAACGTTAGAGTTCAAGCTGAACTGCAAACTTTGAGAAGTTCATTTTGAAGTTCGAGTCGAACTCGAGCTCAAATTTCGAACCCCATTGAAGTCAATGGGAGAAGATGTTCAGGTTAATTTTTATACCTATACAGGTGAGGAGAAGCTGGAATTTGCATCCAGAAGAGTAAACTGGACACGTGGAACAACTTAGTAAAGAAAATTTGGCTCTAAAAGTCACAGAAAAAAATTGAGAGGCTAAAATAATTCATTCCTTTCAAAGGCTAACGGAAAAGATGAGGATTGCGTAACTAAAGGAGGTGCAGCGGTAGCAGCTGCTACAGGGTCCCTTTGACACATAAGAAGACAACAGTATTGGATATGGCACATGGTAACTGGCAGCAATCCAGTTTCACTTTTTGCACTAGGGCCCAAGAACATGTGATATATGTGGTGGCAGCAAGAACATCCCAACGGGGAACATAGAAGTTCAGCTGGCAGGGCCGTAGTTATAGGGGGTGCAGTGGTAGCCAGGGCTGCCATCAGTCATCTATTAACCGTTTCAGGGCCCCATGCAGCTAAATCAAATGGGGCCTCCACCTGTTATTAGTTCCTATTTTTTAACATGTCAGTGGGCCCCTTTTTGATTAGGGTCCCTAACAGGAATGCCCTATTGGCACCCCTGCCAGTTACCAATTGCCATTTCCAATACCAGTGTATTCTTATGTGTCAAAGGGGCTTTTGGGAAACCTCAGGATGAAGGGCCCCGTAGCGGCTGCTACTGCCAGGGGTGCCAATAGGTTAGTACAGGCAGTACTCCAGTCAGGGGCCCTAATCAAAAAGGAGCCCACATATATGTTAGAAAATAGTATGGATGAGCGATATTATCACCAAAAGTTGAAATCGGCATGGTTTTTAGGCTTATCGGAAATTTCCGATCACGCGATATTTTAGGTGACAATCTTACAGACAATCTATTACTATTGCGCCATTTTCAGCGTTTCCTGTCATTTTGGCGACCAGCCAATCAGCACCGAGGATAGAGGGGGGTGAGGAGGATGTCCAACGTCACCACTTTGTGGTGTATGGATCTCATTGGCTGCAAAAATCACGTGACCTCGTTTTATCTATGCAACTGCATTTCCTGTTTGAGCTCATACTCTGTCTATCACACTTCACAGCAGGACGTGTCTCTCTGCGTTTAAACCAATAGCTGTTCTAACAGCTCTGATAGATAGTCTCTTCTAATACAAGAAACCATCCACCTACCTACAGCTTAGAATAGAGTTAGATTAGAGAATTTAACTTCTTATTTTGTTAGAGAAAGTTTTAAGGATATCTAATGGTGTGTGCAGCTGTGGGGGGGGTGGGGGTGTCAGAAGGAGAGGCTTTTGGAAGGAAGATATTTTGCAGCTCAATGTGTTCTGTGATCTTCAATTGAAAAATAATTGTTTTTTTACCACTTTTTTGGCCAGCAGACCTCTGATAGGAGTTGAAATTGTTCCTGTGTTTTCAGTTCTATTGCAATCACTGCGGTGGGGGGGCGGCAGGAGGAGAGGCATTTGAAATGAAGATATTTTGCAACTCAGTGTGTTCTGTAATCTTCAATTGAAAAAGAATTGTTTTTTACCACTTTTTTTGGCCAGCAGACCTCTGATAGATAAAATTGTCCCTGTGTTTTCAGTTCTATTGCAATCACTGCGTGTCAGTGTTCCCAAAAACCGGCATAAGTTATCCCTATAAATTTTAAATAGTTTTATTGCAGCCCGTCCGTCTGTTTGGCGCAAAGAGCTCAGTTGTACGCATATTGTGTTATACATATTTGATAGTAAATTATGCCTGTAGTCAGTGGTGCGAGGGCCGCCATATTAATCCATATAATATTTAAATACTATTATTGCAGTCAGTGCGTCTGTTTGGCACAAAGAGCTCAGTTGTACACATATTGTGTTATACATATTTGATAGTAAATTACGCCTGTAGTCAGTGGTGCGAAGGCTGCCATATTAATCCATGTAACATAAAATACTTTAATTGCAGTCGGTGCGTCTGTTTGCCGCAAAGAGCTCAGTTGTACGCATATTGTGTTATACATATTTGATAGTAAATTACGCCTGCAGTCAGTGGTGCGAAGGCTGCCATATTAATCCATATAACATTAAAATCCTTTTATTGCAGTCCGTGTGTCTGTTTGCCGCAAAGAGATCAGTCGTACGCATATTGTATTATACATATTTGATAGTAAATTACGCCTGTAGTCAGTGGTGCGAAGGCCGCCATATTAATCCATATAAAATTTAAATACTCTTATTGCAGTCCGTGTGTCTGTTTGGCGCATAGGGCTCAGTTGTACGCAAATTGTGTTATACATATTTCCTAGTAAATTGCGCCTGTAGTCAGTGGTGCGAAGGCCGCCATATTAATTCATATAACTTTTTAATACTTCTATTTCACTCTGTGCTTCTCAGTTTGGCGCTAATCGGGCATTTGTACGATAGTTTGTTAAAAACTATCAATTGCTAGTCCTACTGGGCAGTTGTAAATCTCAGGGACTGAAGGAAGAACACTGTTGATTTTGTCTTACGGTTCTTCCACCAGACCGCATTTAACAGATATTGGATAGAAACATTTCAGTTTCTAATCCTAGTTGGCTGTAGGAAATTAGAGGGATTTAAGAATAGCTGTGATTTGCCGTCTTTCAATAAGAGACTGTCAAAAACTCTTCCATACCTTTTAAATTTTTATCTTTCTGAACATGGAGCGAACTGCAGGTGGTAAGTGAGCAAAGAGGGGTGTAGGATATGGAGGTGGATTTACGAGAGAAGGTGCTTCTTCCAGTGCTGGCGACAACATGCAGGCCAGCGGATCGTCGGTTGCAGGACCGTCAGGCCTGTCATTGATGGGTCGATGCCCTGTGAATCTCAGTAACGAACAGCGTCGCCAATCATGTTCTTCAGTGGTTAATGCAACCTGCATCCAGCAGTCTTACCTCCTCGTTCTCCCAGTCACGGCCACAAATTTCGTCATCATAATCGTCAGCATCCATCCAACATGATGCGAAGGCAGCCCAAATGTCAACTCCTGTACCCACCACTGTGGATAATCCATTTTCTGAAGACCTCTTTGATGACAAAATGCGGTTGGGGTCAGAAGGCATTTCAAAAGATCAAGAGGATGATTTTTTCTGCTCTGACGGCCAATCGCTGATGCCATAAGAGGAGGAGAAGTAAGGCGGTCAATCGGCAAAAATCCATGGCGGTCGGGAACGTCTTGCAGTGCCTGTTGCTTGTAGCGGGGAGCTCCAGGATGTAGAATGTCAGGATGAGGAAGTCACCTGTGTTGATGATGATGATGACGACATGCGGATCCAACGTGGTCTTTTCAGCAGAATTTGCTTGCGAGCGCATCATCACTGGACGAGGAGGAAGATGATGGGGTAGTGTCAGTACGGGTCCCGCCTCAAAAAGGGAGAGGGCGGTTGCACCGGTCCTTGCTTATCGCCGTTGAAAAGGTCCAGGACCTCTCAAGCCTTGGCCTTTCTCGATCAAGCCTCTGACTCACCCAGCAATGTCATATGCCGCCTTTGCAGTAAACGCATCAGTAGAGTGAAGAATCTTAGGTGGTTAACCACCACCAACATGCAGCGAATGCATGAGTTAAAATGGAGGGAACACTTGGCCAAAAAAGACCACACCGGTCACAGGCTTCCATCCACTGTCACACCCTCTGTCTCCGCCTCCTCCTCCTCTGCCACTTCCAAGACCAAGCGTTCCTCAGCTGCCCATGTCTTTCAGCGTCATGAGCAAGGATCAGCCTCCACTTCAGCCTCCACGTCGCCCGAGAACCACCACCAACCACCGCCAGAGACCCATCCTACCCCTTCTCCTTACACCAGTTTGACCTGCACGCCGTACACCGACCAGTCAAGCTGACAGCCTTCGGTCTACCAGGTGTGGGAACATAAGAAACACTTGAACCCAAACCATCCGAAAGCCAAAAGCCTGAATGTCGGCATTACCGTGCTTTTGGCCTTGGAAATGTTGCCTTTCTGTTTGGTGGACACAGATGGGTTCTGCAACATCATGGCCCTTGCCTGCCCCCAATACCAGATGCCGAGCAGGCATTTCTTTTCCAGAAAAGCCGTCCCTGCCCTTGCCAGCCACGTGTCATCTAAAATCTCCAGCATTTTGTCTGCATCTGTGTCTGGCAAAGTCCATCTGACCACCGATACATGGACTAGTAAGCACGGTCAAGGCCACTATATCTCTGTGACAGCTCACTGGGTGAGCTGGGTGGATGTCTCTGGCAGTGATGGTGGCTGTCAGGCCCGGCACTCGCTCTTCAAAACCGCAGGGATGTTGCAGGGTTCTTTCCCCCAAGGTCCACTGGTAGCATCACGTTCCCAGAGAAACCAGGCCGTGTTGAAATTACTCTGTCTTGGAGACCGTCAACACACAGGTCAGGAGCTGTGGACGGCTATTCACAACGAGACCAAAGCGCTGGCTGGGTGACAAGAACCTTGTGCCAGGCAAGGTGGTGTGCGATAACGGTCAAAATCTGCTGGCCGCCCTTAAGATCGGTAGGCTGGAGCACATCCCTTGCCTGGCACACGTCATGAACCTCGTTGTCCAGAAATTTCTAAAGCGCTACCCGGGTCTGGACTGCCTGCTGAGGAAGGCTCAAGTTCTGAGCTTACACTTCCACCGTTCACACCCTGCTTCGTCCCAGCTGGCTGCGTTACAGCGTCAGCTTGGCCTACCCGTCAACCGTCTCATTGTTGACGTGGCAACATGCTGGAATTCCACCCTCCACATGCTCCAGCGATTGTGGCAGCAGCGTAATGCCATTACGCAGTACGAAGTGGCACATGGCCTGAGAATCAGAGGTGTGGACCTCGGGGTGTTGAGCCATAGAGAGTGGAGGCAGGTGAAAGAGCTCTGCACCATCCTTGCAAGTTTTGAAGAAGCCACCAAAATGGTCAGTGCGGACAATGCTCTTGTCAGCATGAGCATTGTGTTGATCTTAGTTCTGGATCAAGTGTTGGACACTCTGAAACAACACTTCCCACCAGCGACGGAGGAGGAGACGAACAAAGATGCGGACACAGAGCCTTTCTCTCCATCGAATCCAGAAGACCCGACAGTTTTACAACTTTATCGGTCTTCATTAGACGGTGGTTCGGGGTCCAGGGCTGGTGCAAGGCGGCGCCCCAGCTCTCAGGGTGCATCATCTGAGGCAAGTCAGGGCTGTGTTGAAGCTGAGGCGGAGGAGGAGGATGAGGTATTCCTGGACACCGACATTATTGATGTCCCTGCCTTGGAAAGAGGTTGGCATGGATTTGAGGTGGAGGAGGAAGATGTGGGAAATCAGTTTGCTAGTGCCCCTAGACCCAGAGGCTTGGGAAATCAAGGCTCCATCTCTCACATGAGTGCTTGGATGCTCCATTTCCTCCTAAATGATCCTCGCACTAAGGCTATCAAAATGAACAACAGTTACTGGGTGGCCACCCTAATCGATCCCCATTACAAAGCAAAACTCAGCACTTTCCTTCCACCCAAATAGACAGTAAAATGCAGGAATTGGAGACTGTGCTGATCGATCAACTGGAGACATCTGTTGCGTCTGCTTCACGTTCTTCAAATGTCACGGTGGAACAACGTCAGCAACGTGACAGCAGTAGAGTGTCAAGTAGCCGCAGCAGCAGGCATTGTGGCAGAAGCCTAATTGGTAACCTCTGGCAATCTTTATTTACCACCTCACCAACGCATGTAATGCAGGGCACACATACAACACACAGAGACCGGCTTAAGATCATGGTGCATGACTATCTGCGTCTCTACACCGATGTTTTTGGATATCTTACGGACCCAATCGACTTCTGGGTATCCAAAATG
Source organism: Phyllomedusa bahiana (assembly GCA_025379985.1). Lineage (NCBI taxonomy): Eukaryota > Metazoa > Chordata > Amphibia > Anura > Hylidae > Phyllomedusa > Phyllomedusa bahiana. The sequence goes on from JAODAL010029397.1 coordinate 13,819, forward strand.
GATGAATGGCCCGAGCTGGCTCGCCACGCCATAGAGGTGTTGTCCTGCCCAGCAGCCAGCGTCATATCTGAGCGGACCTTTAGCACAGTTGGAGGATTCATTACAGACAAACGCATCCGGCTTTCCACTGATAATGTGGATTGTTTGACTTTCATCAAGATGAATCAGGCGTGGATCTCTGATGATGTTGTGGCCCCAATTGCCAAGTCACTGCTTAGTTGCCGGTCTACTTCACATTCCTCTTCAAAAAGAAATGGTCCTCTTGAAAAAAATTTTTTTAAATGATCATTTCTTACTGCATTTTTATTCTCTGTTCCCAAAAGGTCATTTTGCTGGTTTTGCAGTGAGGAGACTTTAAAAGACACCAATTGTACACAGTTTAATGAAAAAAACGTATTCCATTTACTCACTTCTTCATAAAAAATTTTCGCACTGTCAATGGTTTTGGGGTCATGGTGCTGTGAGATACAGCTATAATCATGGTCCTTTGGAACAGAAATATCGCTTCTAAGTGGCATTTCTCCCTCACAATTTTTAACAGTGGCTGAGAAGTCATTTTTATAACTTTTTTGGGTCATGCTGCTGTGAAATACAGCTATACTACAGGTACTATTTTACAAAATGTTGTTTCTAACAGACATTTGTTCTTCACAATTGTCAACAGTGGCCAAAGGGTCATGTTTTGAATTTTTGCGGGCATGTTGCTGTGACATACAGCTATGCTACAGGTCCTATTTTAAAAAATGTGGTTTCTAAAAGGCATTTGTTCTTCACAATTGTCAACAGTGGGCGAACGGTCAAAGGTCTTAGCTCACACTTCCGCTTCTGCACTCTGCTTCAGCACGACTGTTTTCATTTCTGCATCATAAGGGCTTTTTTGCCGTGTACATAGATGACGGACGCCAGCCCAGGCTCTCAGCGCACCCACTGTTACTCCAGCCCTGCTAGCTGAACCTGCGTGATCCACGTTTACAGCCTCACCCGCCTTGATCAGCAATTTCCTTCAACCCACTTGACAGTAGAATCCAGGATTTTCAGACACACCTCATTGAACAGCTGGGGACATCTGTTTAATTTGCTTCACATTCTAATTTCATGGTGGAACAATGTCACCAGTAGAATGGCAAGTAGCTCTAGCGGCAGCGGTATTGGAAATTTTTTTTTTTTTAATATAGTTTATTTCTTATTGCGAAATTTTCTGCTGATGGTCCATAAGGGCACCTGTGCGGATTTTTGGATCATGCTGCGTTGCAGTATACGGATAGTCAATTTCCATTTCACTAAAATACTGCTTCAAAGACTACTTTCTTCCGGCACTTTTTAATCTGTGGGTCATGCATGTTTGAGGGTCATACTGTGGTACAGGACCGGGTTAGTCAATGTCCAGCTCAACTAAAATGCTGCTTCAAATAATACTGCCTTCTAGCACTTGGTAATCTGTGGGTCAAACAGGTTTAAGGGTCATGCTGTGGTCCAGGACAGGGATAATCAATGTCCAGTTCAACTAAAATGGTGGTTCAATGGCTCTTTTTTCCGGCACTTTTTAATCAGTAGGTCATGCAGATTTAAGAACAAATCACTGCAAAATTATATATTCTTTACCAGGTGTAAATAAATATCACTGCATAAAAAAATACCCAATAAAACATAACATTTAATAAATATACATTAAAAGATAAACCCCCAAAGTGAATCCACACTAACTCTAGGGAAGAAAAGGAAGAAATATAGGACTCACAGTTTTTGATGTTTGACTGAAGTCCAGGCAGAAATTACAGGCGCTTAGTACAAGATGCAGTGCCTGTGGGAAAAAAAACCTACATTTACCCTAGATAAAACTGCCTAAATTGGGGGGGGGACATCCCCCCAAAAAAAGGGCGGTCCGCAAATGCTAGCCCCTAAAAGGGATATCTACACTAAAGACTTATATGCAAAAAATTTAATGTAAAAACATACTATATTAAAAAAAAAGCCAATAAGCCCGAGGTTTTCCCCCACAGATACAAGGGTTATCGGGGAATGAGGCTTTAGAAAAAATGCGAAAACCTGGGTGACCAGTATGATAATAGATAGAAAGGTACCCCCCCCCAAAAAATGAACCCTATTCGGTGTAGTTTGTGGGCAGCAACTGAAAAAATAAGCTGCCCCTACTTTATACCTCCAAATCCCACCAATGTTGGGGAATAACCAAAAAAATCCCCAAATGACTGATGCGCATATGAAAGTCTATGCCACGGCGCCCCTGAAACCCCACGCGCTTGCGCGCGTGGAAGCAAGAAGTGCAATGCTTCGGTTACGATCGTCCCCAAAGTTAACTGGCAGCGCCCCTAAATGGAACGCATAATGGTGTAAGCAATATAGTCAGTAGACAAACGCTGTAACCCGCGCACGCGCAATGATGGAGAAACTTATTAAAAGGCAACAGTAATAGCTTTCTGTTAAGATTTAAATACAAATTAAAGCGTTTTTGAAATATGTTAAATAATATAAATGGAGAAAAGGGGGGGAAAAAGCGAAAAAGCCCCCAAATTTTAAGGGGGGATAGCCAAAAAATAGGTTCCCAATTGAATGTAATTTCTTTGGGCAAATCCTTTTCCCTAATGGAAAATGAGTAAGGGGTAACCAAAACATGTCCGATAAAAAGATAAACCCCCATGTTCGTGAGTAAAAATCCCATATGACTACAAGAGACAAAAGAAAAGGGGGGGAGGGTAAGGGGAAAAAATCAGTTAAAAAAAACATCCAAAAAAAGGGGACTCTTTTTGGCCCCTTGGCTTCAAGGACCCCATTGGGTAGATCCATTCAGTTTCTTTGCGGGGTCCTTTTTGATTCCAATTCCTCCACGTGGTTTGGTCTAATGACCTAAATCACTTTAAACGTAAGGTCTTGAAATTTCCCCATTAGGGAAACTCTTGTACATGGCGAGCTTCGGGGTGTCCCTATCGTGCCTTAATCCGCAGCTTTTCCCCCAATACTCCCCAAAAACTGCCTTTTGGGTTTTCCCCAACAAAATTAGGGGGCAGGGGACGGTGCAAAGATATACTACCTTCTGTTTTGAAATTAGCAAAATCCCTTATTGTATGACTTTATGGCAAAGGCCCTCAAAAATTTTTCCCCCTGTTGTTTTAAAAGGGCAAGCTATAAAATTTGGTGCCACTTAAAGGTCCCATGGTTTGGGTCAACCAGGTGCCCTTCGATTGGAGGACGATCAAAATGCTAGACACCAAACGGTCTTTAAGCGAACGTCCCCTACGATAAGTAATTTGTGGACTATTAGGGGTTTTTGTCACTTGGAAAACTGATCCATTGAAGGATCCGCAAATACTTTTTAAGATCCCAGTGACTTCCCCATTCCTTATCTTGAGGCAATGATTCTGGCTGGTTCAGCCTTTCAATTTTAAAGGGCTTGGGTTTGGAGGACAGTCCGACCTGTTTCACTGCATAATCATTGCAGATTCAACTTCTCCCCGTGGATAATCTGTTTTAAAAACGATCACAAAGTATCTTTGACTGAAAATAAAGTCACCAATTGTATGCTTGCCGGTAATAAAAAGGGGAAACTTTTTGTAGGCCTTTTCCATTTTTTGATCAGCGATAAATTTAGTTTTAAAAACTGTGCATAATCTATTAAATCGGCCCTTTTTCGGCGTCCCGACATTTTGGGGCCAGCCAATCAGCTTTCAGAATAGAGCAGGGTGAGTGTGTGTGCGACGTCAGACTGGGATTGTTTATGGTTGCGATTGGGTGGAAATTCAATGACCCGTTTTTTTAAAATGAACGCCTTCTGTTTTGCCTCGTCTCTCTTTGCTTTTTTTCTGTTGGCGTGCGTTGCATTCTCCAAATATCAGCGGAAAATTTTATATTTTTCAACAGAGAAACCTCTACATTAGCTGTTGGTTTGATTAGACTTGGAAGATTTTAGGTAGTTGATTATTTTAAAGCAGCTCTATCGCTATAAAGTATTTGGGGGGGGAAAAAGGGGGGGGGGGGGGGGGCCATGGGGGGGAACCAGACAAGCCTTTAAAGGACACTGGATAAAGTTCACCCAAAACTTGTGTAGACATTGCATCAATATCTTCATTTTTAACAGTTTGCTATTGAAAGATTTTGGATATTGGGCAGTGTGAATTTTATTAGGATACACATAATTTCTGTTAATGCAGGTCTTTTTGTTAGGTGCAAAAATCCCCTTTTTTTATCGTATCATTTTCGATGGTGTTCATTTTCAATTTTACCCTTTCCCCTTTGTTGATATATCCCCTTGCACTTAAATTGAATCCAGCTCTTTAGTCGCCAGGTTTTATAGGTGCCAAAAAAAACCTTTTATCATCAGTATCTATAAAAAGTGTGTTTTTTTACTTTTGCCCCCTCCAGATTTGTTCATTGAGATAGCTTGACTTATATCATATACGCAATTTTATAGTCCACCACAGGGGAATTGAAGGTGCCAAAAAAAACCTTTTATCATCCCAATCTTAACGATACGGTTTTTTGATTTGGCGCATTGCGCTTTGTTCAATCAGATAGCGTGCATTTATCTTATTTCAGAATTTTTGTCACCACAGGTGTTGAAAGGGGCAAAAAATACCTTGTATCTCCGAATCTATAAAAGATTTCGTGTTTTTGACTTTGCGCACTGCAGCTTTGTTCATTCAATAGGTGCACTTATATTTATACAGCAATTTTTAGTCAACACAGGTGAATTGAAAAAGGGGGCAAAAAAAACCCTTTTAATTTTCCCAAAACTATAACAATAGTTTTTTTGTTTGGCGCACTCGCTTTGTTCTTCGATAGGTTTTCACTTTTTATTTATAAGAAAATTTTTTGTCACCACAGGTGAATTTAAAGGTCCAAAAAAAACCTTTGTAACATCCAAAACTATAAAGATCGTGTTTTTTGATTTTTTCGCATGCGCTTTGTTTATTCAGATAGCGTTCCCCCTTATATCTTATCAGCATTTTTATGTCACCACAGGTGAATTAAAGGTGCCAAAATTCCTTGTATATCCCAATCTAAAACAGATGTGTTTTTTTTACTTTGGCGCACTGCAGCTTTGTTCATTCAGATGCGTTTGTGCACTTTAAAAAATTTCTTTATACAGCAATTTTTTTAGTCCCACAGGTGAATGTTTACTTTTTAAAGGTTGTGATCATGATCCGGGGCCTCTAAGTAATTTTCAAATAGTCTAAAAAAAAATTGGGAATCTAGCAAGAGAACAAAGGTGACTTTTAATGACTTATTTACTATTTTGCCATAGGCAAACTTAAAAAACTATAGTTCTCAATCTATAAAGAAATAAAAATTAAAATTTTTTATGTATAACCTTAACCTCGATACACCCCATTTAAAAACCTGATTTTTAAACCCCTCAATTTGTCCTTTTTATTGTGAAGGAAAAATCCCTTTTCTATTATCTTTGGTGGAACACCACTATTGGAGGGGAAACCCATATTTAAAAGTGATTTGCTAACTCCAAAAAAGGGAAACCAAAATCTTACTTGGGGGGGTCTCCTAATTGATGGGTAAAAAAAAAAAAATCTTGGGATAAAATTTTTGATAGTCACTTTGGGGAGTGGCAAAAAACAGGGTTCAGTCTCCGGTGGTATTTTATATCCCTGTGGCAAAGTTTTTTTTGTCCATTTTTGGGAAAATAAAGAAATTTGTTAATCCCATTGAAAAGAGAAGATTTGGAAACTTTCTTAATTGTAAACCAGGGGGGGTGATTTTTGGGGCTATGTGTACCTGCCCAGATCTAGGGGGAAAAAACCATACAGGAGTTCGTTGTCGGATCTCTCAACCTGAGATTTTAAAAAACTAGAGGTGACCTCCCCTGCGGACCATTTTGGGGTACATAATGGTGAAAAAGAGGTGCAAAAATTTTTGGGGCATCTGTGTGAAAAAGCTGGGGGAAAAGAAAAGGCGATTGAATATAGTTTTATTGCGGAGGAGGAAAAAGGATATTGACTCAATACATTGAACCCCAAAGGCCTTAAAATGAAGGTTTTTCTTTTTCAGATTTATATAACCCTGTGTTCCTATTAATTTTGAGGAAAAAATTTATATGGATAAAGTAGGGGTCAGTGGTTTTAAAAAAAGGGCTAAATATTGGACTATGGAGCACCAGAGTTCACATACATTTTTCTTTTGTTTTTTTTGTTTTTTTCCTTCTTGTTCTTCTTCCCTTGTCCCCATCCTGCCCCCTCTTTGTCCCTCACTTTCCCAGTGTTTTGCAATGATGCTAAGTAGAGACGGGCGAATTTCTCAAAAATTCAATTTGCCGACTTTGCCGAATTTTCCGACAAAATTCATTTTGACCCGAATTACTTCGGGATGAATCGCATTAAAAAACAGCTATTTCCCGGTGCAGAGAGCCCATAGGGGCTGTTGAACATTGGCCCTGCTTAAAAATGCAGAGGGGGGCTTGGTTGGTCTTCATACAAACCCGTGTTTTAGTATGATAGCGATGAAAACCCCCGCTCTTAGAACGCTTACTCTAAAAATTTCCCGGGCACTAACGGGGCCAAAACTGACCAAAAAAAATGAAGTGGGGGAAGCAGCCTGAAAGGGGAACGTCAGCCAGCTGGAAAAAAACGAGTTGAGGGCTAAAACTACAATAGGCAAAAAAACCAGTTTTGGTTCGGGAGCCGCACAGATCGCAGACAGTAAGGGGACGATGGCAAAGCCACCGGCAGGGAGTGGATTAAGCCGGTCCCGGTTTTTTACCAGGCCGCCACAAAACGGGTGGACTTGCTGCAGGGGGTTACCGGTTGCTACCCTTTGTGTTGCTTGCGGTGGCAGCCAAGGGTAGCGAGGTACAAAATCGTAAGGCAAACTCGGAGTCGGAGACAAGTGTAAGGTCAGGACAGCCGGCAAGGATCATGGTCAAGGGACGGAGGCAAGAGGTACGGTACACGGATATGACAGACGAGGCGCAAGGAGGAGGTGGAGGCAGTTTTTACTTTCTGTAATTTGGACATACGATTCACATTCTTCATACTGAAGAAGCTAATCCAAAGCCAGTTTTGCAGCATTTGCTTTTGCTTCACCATTCCAGTTTTGTACTAAACTCCATCACTAATGGCACCGAATGCAAAATAAGCACCTAAAACATTCCCTGTAGTTAGGGTCTCCTTCAATTCCATACGCTGCATTTGAACAAATTAGTGTCCCGCAGAAACTGTGTTGGAACTTTTTTAGGTATTAATGATGACGCTGATGGAGGTAGAATTTCCTTGGCCAAAAATGGTTTCGGAACGTTAGCAAACTGACTACAGAGGATTTCTCTATAGTACTTAAGTTTGTCCTCCCTCTCAGCAGCTGGAAAAAAGGCTCCCATTTAGGACCGATAGTGAGTGTCCAAGTGGGTGGAGAGCCAGAAGTCATCCCTCTGTTGGATGGTGACTATTCGTCTGTCACTAGCCAGGCAAATCAGCATGCTGTGGGCCATGGGCGCAAGTGACTCTGAGGGACTCCCTGCCTCCATCTCCACTGTATACTGCTACGGTGCTTCGGGGTGCTTGGGGGACAGTGGCACAATGACAGAGTGTGGAGGTCACGGCAGCAGTCAAAGCAGCAGCATCCTCGCCTGATTCATCTTGACAAAGGTCAGTCGTTCCACATTTCCGGTGGACAAGCGGGTTCTCCTTTGGGAATCGATTGCCCCCGCCGCACTGAACACCTGCTTTGATGCCACACTACTGGCCAGACAGGACAGCTTCTCCACTGCAAACTCGGCAAGTTGTGGCCACACATCCAGTTCGGCTACTCAGTAGTCCAGCAGATCTTCCAACTGGGGTGGCAGAGTGCCTCTGGACCGGGAGATGATGGCAAAGAGAAACAACTCCCTTCTGCAGAGGTGGTGGAGCCTTGACTGGCTGAAATGGCATGTGTGCCACTGGGCGCTGGATGGACCACCACATCTGAGACATGTTTCTCCCAGGCCACCGGATGATGACGCTGCATGTGTTGACGCAGGGCCGTGGTGACAACATTAGCTCCCTGACCACGCTTCACTTTCTGCCCACAGATTCTACATATACCCATATTCGGCTCCTCCGGTGTCTTAGCAAAGAACTGCCACACCGCCAAGTGGCTGATTTTACCGCCAACACTCCGCACTGAGTGACTACTGCCGCCGCTGCCTCGCTGAGCCCCTGTGCCGCTACTTTCTTGAACCTGCGAAGCGGGTTTTCTTACCCGTGGCCGTTTGGCTCCTGACGCCGCACTGCTGCGACCCTGCTGACTCCTGGCCACACTACCCACTTGCTGGCTGCACCGCTGCCTGACAAACAAGCTGACGCCCTCTTCTCCTGACGATGATGAAGCCCTTGCTTCACCCGGCTCCCAAGTGCGGTCGGCTACATCATCATCGATTATTGTTGGATCTTCACTGCTGTCCTCCTTAACGGTCTTGGTATGCAGAGGCTGACCCCTCACAACATGACCTCCCATGCCACTCTCCACATCCATACTTTGCCGCCTACTGCAAGAAGCAGGGGATATCGGCCCCATTTCTTCGCTGCCAAGTAGCTGCTGACTGTCCTCAAATTGTTCATCCTCGCTGTATAGTGGCGCTGAGCCCAGACCACATAGTAGATCTCTGGCTGAGGGAACCGGATGGGATAGAGACGGGTTGAGGACAGGTGAGGGCTGCTGACCCGCTTCCAGGCCATGCCAACTAAGGGTTTTGTCTGACGTTCCACCGACTCTTGGCTGGGGTTGTCAGATGTCATCTGGGACAAAGTGGATGACCTAGTCAACCAATCAAGAACCCTTGGGTTGCTGGTCAACCCACGGCCGCTAGATGACACCGTCAGTTCTGGCCTCACCAAGTGACCCCGCTGCGACGTACCCTACCTGTGCTGTGACCTGTGCCCGCTCCAGGAATGTTTGTGCCACTGCCACTCGCATGTGAAGAGCCTGCCACCTCTCTGTCTGACATACTGTTTGTTCAAAAATTTACAGACTCTGTTTAATGAAGATATCTGTATATGATAAATACACAAACTGTATTTGACTCCAAATGAACCCACTAACAGGCTTGGGTAACCCTTGGATATAAATTATGCTATAGAAACCAGCAGCAAAAAATTAACTGGTATATGGCGTGTAAAAACGCCATTTCTTTTACTGAATACAAAAGCAAAAACAGGCTTAGACAACCCCTGTATATTCAATGTGCTCCAGAACTGACCATATGGCATTAAAATGTATATGCAGCAGAATAGGACCCACACTGGACTTCAATTACAATACCCCACAAACTGAATCAAAATTACAACGGAAGAGCAGCAGTCTCTGATAAAAGCAGTGATACCCCCCAAAAAATCGCTGTTAAAAACTAATTTCTTTTGTGTGAGATCTCTGCAGCAGCAGCTGCAGCACAGCACAGTGACAGGAGTGTGAGCATCCATAGTGTGGTGCCGACACAGAATCCCGCCGGTCTCTGATGGGCTTCATCTCTGCACATGTCATTGAGGGTGTTCCTGTCGTCCTCCCAGAGTTCTTTGCCCCATGTCACGCCATGTGCTCACAGCCATTTTATCAATGAAAAACCCGCGAATCACCCCAAACTTCAACTTCGTTCAGAATCAAAGTTTTCCTGAAATTCTAAACGAATTCCACTTCGTTAGAATCGATTCGCCCCTCTATAATGATAAGTATTAACACTAGAACTACTGATGGAGTCACTTTGACTCCTTTCGTTTTTTATTTCTCTTCTGTGACTACATTTTTCAGAATTCCGGCGTGAAACTCGGTGACTTTTCCTCAATATGATGTGAAAAAAGATTTTGTGGAATAAATAATTTGGTGAAAAATGTGCGCGTTTTTTTTCAAAATTTACCAGAACTATGAAGGGAGTCATTTTGATTTCCCTACTATTTTTTGAGGCCCTTTTGTCATAAATGTTGCTATAAAGTTTTGTGCATAATTTTCTCTCTGTCTTATTTACCCTGATGTTCATATAGATGTAGTTCAATTTACATGTCAACTTTTTACATTTTCCTTTTGTTTTACCTGCTTGTATTACTGTGTAATGCTGAACAAAATAGCTTGTTTACTCTAGGCTCTTATCTTATGCTAATGAAGGGTGGTGTTTTTCTAAGGTTCTAGCAGGAGACAGTATTCTGGATAGTAACTTTACTATGAGTTCAGCTGAAGAGACAAAGAGAACAGACGCAGACATACGAGCTCTGAAGACTCATACAGGTATGAATTGTATGAAATAGTTTAGCTCCCTGTCAACTGATTCAGCCCAACCTATTTTTGAAGGTGGCAGAACAGTTATTATTTCTTTTAGTTTCATTTCATTTCTATTTTTCAGCAGGGAACTTTTATAAAATTATGGAATTTGTGAGGAAATTTATGGAGAGAAAGAGTTTGATAAACCCTCAGGATATTCTGGCTACTTTGCAATCCATACCGGAGAATGAATCGGAATCCAATTGCAGGAACATGTATTTGATTCTGACAGTGATGAAGATTTCATTCCTCAGAACATATCAAGTGAATCTGAAGACTCAGAAGGAACAAATCCAGAAGGTAAGTATTTATGTGTATTTATTTGTTCTTCCACACACGGGTTTTTAGGGCCCTGTGCACACTAGCGAATTCTGGCTGAATTAGCCATTGGATATTCTTGCCGCAATACAGGCCGTACTGCCCGCTCATGCCTGAAGCTCCGCTCCGAACCCCGGGCTGGAGCCGCTGTCAGGGACAGAGCAGCGCTTGCTTACGCCAAGCACAGCTCCGTTCCCAGACAGCGGCTCCAGCCCGGGGTTCGGAGCGGAGTTCAGGTATGAAACTCCGCTCTGTACCTGAGCGGGCAGGTACGGGCCGGATTGTGGTGAGAATATCCGGTCGGATATTCCGCCGCTAATCCACCCAAGGTGCACGGACCCTTACAAACAAAAATTCTAAATATTAAATCAACTTTTTTCCAGATATTCCAAGCACATCAACTGGGATCGGGTCATGCAGTTATGTTGCCTCGTGACCATCCTCCTGGTTGGGACAGAAAAAAAACAGCAAAACGTCCCAGAAATGAAAGAACAACAGGTAACGATGGCGGCGAAGGTAATGCAACAAACAAACACCAGAAAAGGCGAATCTGAAGGAAAAACTAGTTCAGCGGATGGTATTAAATTTGGAAACCTGTTGAAATTGGAGAACACTTGCCTGGTAGGCGTGACAGCCAAATATTCTTCGAGAAGCACCTGGCCCTACCCGGATACGCCAGAAGAAATATCATTATCGATAGTCCTTTTAGCGCTTGGCGTTTATTTTTTGATTCATATATATTGACACATATAAAGAAATGTACGCTTGCAGAAGCATGCAGGAACAATAATTTACAGTTTACTCTATCTGATGAGGAGCTAGATGCATTCATTGCGATATTCTATGCTCGTGGAAAATCTGGCACGAACCGTCACTCGATTAGCAGTATTTTTGGTGTAATGACTGGGGAATTTCGTTTTGCAAAGCGACAATGTCCAGGGACCGCATTGTTGAAATTATGAGCTTTCTCAGATTTGATGAGAAATCTATCGATCGGAGAGACTGCAAAGGACAAGTTTTGCTCTATTTTCTACTGTGTGGGCAGGTTTATTGAAATTGTATTGCGTGTTACAAACCTGGCCCATACATAACGGTGTATGAGCAACTTTTCCCAAGCAAAACTAGGTGTCCATTCACGCAGTACATGCCTTCCAAAAAAGATAAATATGGCCACAAATATATTGGGCTAGTGTGATAAGGATAGCAAATATCTGGCAAATGGCTTCCCTTATCTAGGCAAAGATGACACACGCCGTGCTGAGGACCGTTTAGCTGACCATGTGGTAATGAAGTTATTGGACTCGTTTTTGAAAAAAGGTCGCAATGTTACAACCGATAATTATTTTACTTCAGTAAAATTAGCTAAACAGCTAAAAGCAAAGGAACAACCATCGTGGGAACACTGAAGAAAATAAGGCGAGAAGTGCCTAAAAAAATAAAATCCATGAAAGAGGAATTGTACACCACTAAAGTGTTAGAAATGAAGACAATTTTACACTTACAGTATATCAAGGAAAGGTCAACAAAATGTTGTCATTTTGAGTTCCGTCCATCCAGATGTTGTTGTTGGTCTGATTTCCCCTAAAAAAAAATCCAGAAACGGTAAAGTTTTCAATGAAACAAAATATGGAGTAGATGTAGTTTGGGTCAGATGGCACGAAAATAAAACCAACGAAAAAATGCACAAGGGATGGCCTGTTCATGCATTTTAAAAAGCCTTAGACTTTGCGGGTATAAATGCATGGATAATATTCAAGGAGATTACCACCAAAAAATGTCACGCAAGGCATTTTTGCAACGTTGTGAGAAGAGTTGAGTGGTCCTTATGTCACAGATAGGGAAAAGGGTTCCACGTCCCAAGTTTTTACATGCCCCCAGAAGTGATGGTTCAAACTAAATTTTGCCAGATCAAAGAAAAGTGCAAGAAAAATAGAATCGTCGGCAATTGTAAGACTTGTTGGTAAGTCTTTGTGTGGGCAATTTTACTGCCCAAAAAAAAAGGGAATGCCTAAAATGCAAAAACAAAATGTTTAGAAGGTGAATTCTGCGCCATATTTTCATTTTTATGCTCCTCCACCTACATTTTCTCTGCTTTTTTTTTCTTTAGTTGTTGTTTTTATGTGTGCCACTTGAATAAAAAAAATGTTTGAAAAACGTCTATTATAATTATTGTTATTTTTCTGTAGAAAAATAAGAAAAGCAGAAATAAAAACAATCAAAAGCATTACTGTTGGATCTCACAATAATAATATCATTACAAAAAATATAATTTAATTAATAAATAACCCCAATGAAACTCTAAAAATAAACGAAAACAAGCAAGGGGGTCAAAATGACTCCTTTCAGTGTTCTAGGCGGGGTCACGAGTCCCGTAGTCCTTGTTTAAACACAATGAGGCCACAGATTCTATTTAACTAATTGGGACATATTTTTTATCTTGCATAAAGAGTCTGTTAGCAACCAAATCATGTAATATATACATTTACATTGCTATGATGAGACGCAGCTCGGGAATAAATTACCATCTACTTATGTATACATTTATTATTTCTACCGACTACGTAAAATTTTATGCTGGCCTATGCAAGTACAATAGAGCATGACTGTACTAGCCCTTTTTTGCACATTTTTATTGTACGTAATGATTCAGGTAACTAGCTGAGACCTGTGAGAAAGAATATTTAGTGGGGAAAGTGGGAGGTTAAAATGTGGGAGGGCGGGAATATCATAAGGCCCGAAGCTTTATTAAAATGAATATGCATATTAGATACAGAGGGGAAGAGGTTTATGGGAATGGACAAAGATAGCAGTGTGCCGTATAATGGAGTACGTATTCCCAATGAATATGCATATTAGACATAGAGGAGAAAAGGTTTATGGGAAGTAATAAAGTTAGTAGTCTGCTGTAAAATGTAATACCTATTCCGCTTAGTTCGTTCTAGATGAGCCGCGCAGAGGCAGTAATGTGAGAGAAGTTGGACGGAAGTCCGTCATAGTTAGGGCAGAAATGTCCATTGGTACAGTACGCGGGCGGCATGGTAAGAGAGGGACGGAAGCCCGCTATGGAGATGGTGAATTTGCCTGAGGAATGTTGTTTATAAGAACGCAGCAGCAGCAATAAATAGAATCGTATGCATGCAGGAGTGAAAAGGGGGGAAAGGATATTGTTGAATCTCTGGTGGCCAATTTGGGGAGCACCCGGAATAGGGTGTTACCCAAGATATATTAAAAAGGAAATGAGCAGACCCATGGGACCGGACCTCTATCGCCTGTTTAAGCCAGTTAGCTGGTGAACATTTTTGTGGAGGGCAGGCATGACAAATTTTTAAATTTTTGATTTCCTACTCTTTTACTGTGTTACCCGCTGCAGAGGGTTCACAAGGAAACCTTATATGTTTCATGCACATCAGATTAGGAATGATTGCCCAGGTAAGATGTTTTGGATTCCTTTTTGGAGTTAGCAAATCACTGTATATATAGGGTTTCCCTGCTAATAGGTGGTGTTCCACCAAACTTGATAATAGAAAAGGAGTTATTCCTTCACAATTAGAAAGGGACAAATTGAGAGGTTAGAAAAAAGGGTTTTAAATAGTGTGTATCGAGGTTAAGTGTTATACATAATAAAAGTTAAGTTTTAGTGCTTTATAGATTGAGAACTGATAGAGTTTAAGTCTGCCTATGGAAAAATAGTAAATATAGTCATCTAAGTAATTTTCAACTCATTGTGACTCCGTACATATTTGTTCTGAACTGTGATTGTCTTTCAGTTAGTCAGCTACATCTATGTGTAATCTATACATACAGCACCGAATGGCCATATTATTAGAGACACTGGCGCTTTCATGGTTGGAGCTTCCCTCTATAGAAACTAGACCCAAGACTTGTGTCGGACTGGGCCATTTGGTGCCCACCACTACTAACCATGACTGCGCATACTGAACATGGCTCTTTCACTCTCTTTTCTTTCTTCTCCTAAAAAGCAGCCCCAAACCAGCCATGCACAGTAGCCCACTTTGCCCAGGGACCCACTAGGGGTTCCCCTGCTCCTTTATGGGAAAGATTTGATCCTATCAGTGACCCAATAGTGCAGCAGAAATCAGTTAAGAAGTTTTCTGTGGATCAATTTTTGTGTGAATTGACTTTACAATGAAAAAACTGAGTGATCTGAGCAGCTTTGAATTAGGCCTGAACATCAATGTTAGATTCGTCAGGGCTAGAATTTCACAAGTTTTTTCATGCAACAGTGTTGAGACTATGCTGAGAATAGTGTCCAGCGAAAGAGGATCCAGTAAACTTAAACAAAACTAATGTTCAAAAGAAGTCAAAGAAGGACGTCGAGAATTGTTCTGAGGAGCAGACATTGCACTTTCACATAAACTGTAGTCGAATAAAATGCTGGTGCTTCAACTAATGCATCTAAATGCACAGCTCATTGTCCCTTACAATGGATGGGTTACAACAGGAGATTAGTAGTTCCAGTGCCATTGCTGTCTGTAAGAAGTAGAAAGGCTGCAAAGAGTGAATTTACTCATTTACTAACAATATTTAAATCAAAATTAAATAAAATAAAGAGGGAAAATGAAAAATGAAAAAAGGATTCCAAAGAAGAGTTATTACATTCAGATCAGCCTGATACTAAGTCATGCACTCTATGGTTGAGACCATTAATCTTGCAATCCTGATCCTTTTGGATCCAACTCACTCTGGTTTCTGCGACAAAGAGGAAAGAAGGACCCACTGTCCTCAGCCGGCATGGAACCAAGGTAGCCCAACACAGCTTTCTGAACTGGTACTAAAAACCAAACTACCCAGAACTGCCTAGAAGCTCTAGAACAGGATAATTTATGAACTATGCCCCCACCTTTGTTGACTATGTAACCACTTCTCTGCTTAGGGCTGTGCAAAACATCAACCATTGATATAACAATTGTCAGCATGATATTGCATTTTGTTCACTGCTAGCAGATAATATACAGCATTAATACAATACAATGCAATAGGGTTCAATTCACTTTAGTAATGGACCCTCTATTCTGATGCACTACATATCCACATAGGGGTAATTACTTTGGATTCTGAAACATACTTCCTTAAACCGGATAATGCATCCAGAATGACCATAACCTCTCCAGGTTTGCAAAATTGATGGACTTAACTATACAGCGAATGGCTCAGCACCAGACAGATCTGAACGCATTAATTTCTTCCATGGAACCTTTTTTTTTTTCATTTTTAATTTTTGCTCTTTATTTTAATTTTGATATAATTATTGTTAATAAATAGTGTTAGGGAGTTTGGTATTGTTGGCTGCAACTTTCCCACACCCAGAATCTGTTATTCGGCGATATTTGCAAGCTCACATAACGCCTAACTCTCATATACAAAGATATATATTATACAGAGTGCTTGCATTTGCAAAATCATACTCAGTACCCAAAAGTTCTGTTTTTGCAGTTTTGGGGGTTCAGTAATTTTATAACACACCGTGTTCAAATCTCCTATGTGTCAAAGGGGCTTTTGGGCCCCCTCAGCATGCAAGGCCCTGTAGCAGCTGCTACCCCAGCACCTCCTGTAGCTACGCGCCTGCTTGCAAGCTGTCCTCATCTTTTCAGTTAGCCATTGAAAGGAATGAAGTATTTTAGCATCTCTTAGAGCCAAATTTTCTTCACTAAGTTGTTCCACGTATCTAGTTTACTGTTATGGATGGTAATTCCAGCTTCTACTCACCTGTATAGGTATAAAAATTAACCACAACATCTTTTCCCATTGACTTTAATGGGGTTCGAAGACCTTCCAACCAAAACTCACAAACGTTCGAGGTTCTCATCAAGCTAGAACTTTTTATTTTTCGCTCAACACTATTAATAAAGTATTTTATCGATTTGTAATCTTACTACTTTCTGTGTGCTGTGGATTTACTAATCTTGGTTATGGTTGACCACTTGTGGCTGGGTCTTCTCCATTGAGCACCAATAATCCTCAGGAGTGCGTTCCCAACTATCTACTTTTTATAAGAAGCAGAAACGCCAGACTTCAGTGGGCAAATTTTATAGCACTGACCAGAGGAAAAACTGCCTGACCAGATGAATCCAGATTTCTGTTGCTTCAACATGAAGGGTCGGAATTTGGTGTAAGCATCATGAATCAATGAACACTTGACAACTGTTCAGGTTGCTAAAGCAGGCCAAATAGTATTGAGAATGTTTTCTTGGCACATTCTGTTCCTCTGTTAATGGTGGATGGATATCAGGACAATAGGGCTTATAGCCACCAAGTTTATCCTTTCATGGCAGCTGTTAACCCTATGGCAGAAGGAAACTTATGACAGTGCATCATGCCTCAAGGGACATATAGATTGGCTTCAAGAACATGACAGCAAGCTTTACTTTATTCTCAGGCATTCACAGTACCCAGAGTTTAAAGGGGTTGTCTCGCCATGCTGTTTCACAGAGTCACAGGCAGTTTCAGACTCAGACTTCCTGGTCAGGCTGTGGACACAAATGCTGGTTCTCTAAGATTTTAAGGGCCAGCACTTGCCATACCATTTCCCTGCACCACTGACATGTCACCTGGGGTTTCTTATTGCACACTTCCTTTATCTTTAATGCCAGTAATTGGTGTATTCTTCTGTATAGTAGTACCTTATTGTCCAAGTTGTTATTCTCCATTTCTGACCTTTGGCGTTGTGTTCCTGACAACTCTTCTGCCCGCCGACTGTCCTGACCATTGCCTGTACAACCAACTTCATCTCCGCCTGTCCCTCATGTACCTCGTTGGCACCTTGGTTGTCACCGTGAGTGACCATGACAAGGCTAGCAACTACATCAAGGCTAGCAACCTGGGAGTTCTCCACAGCCAAGTCCATCCTGCATTGCGGTGGGTTCTGGCGAAAAACTGGGAGCTCCAGGAAGTCTCTGCTTCCCAGAACGGCTATTGCCACTACTCGTGGTGATCCAGCAGACCCACAAAAACAAATACAGTCAGGAGTGAGTCATCATCCCAACCACTGCTACAGACTGTGGTAGCAGAAAGAGGTGACCGGTAACTAAAGAAGCTTGAATGCAAAAGCAATAGATAAGATCTGCTCCTTACTCAGAAGAGAAGCAACATCAGAACAGCAATAAATTTGTTAATAGTCTTTATTTACCATTGTCTACATGTTTAATGTTCATTAATGTGGTGAGAAAACCCCTTTGATCCAATATAGAATTTGTTCAGAAAATGTTAGTACCACTGTCATGCTTTTGGCAATCTTTATTCTGTTTGTATACTGTGTTTTTATTTTCACTTGCAATAGCTTAAACTCGTGTCTGTTTGTGATAACATCTTAAGCATGTCCCATGAAAGTTGCTATAGTATCACCTGACCCTGCTGACAACTCAAGTCAGCTACTCAGCAGCCATTTGCTACAAAACCCATGCTGTGTAGCAGCATCTATGTTTTCTCTTCATCCAAACCCTACAGTAGCATCACTGGTATGTTAAAATTACCATCTAGGATTGTGAATTATATCCTGATGCATATCATAGTGTTTACCTGTCAATTTGCAGTGTGCAGTTAACAGAACCATGCTTGTAGTGGACAGCACAGTACCTTTCACATGTATATGTCTGTACACTCCTTATCCCTGTACTGTATGCCATTGTATCCTATGCACATTTATGTTTGCATTGCTTTGTATAGCTTGTGGTTGCTGCATGCTGCTTAACTACAGTAAGTGCATTCTCTTTCTGTCCCTTAGTTTTACACTATCCTTTGCAATAAAAGTTGAAGTTCAGACATCGCTCCTGGGTCAATGAATTGCTGGGAAACAGTTTAGGGGGCCAACCACTGGGTCAACTTATGCTTGGCACACATAGGGAGATCAGAACAACCACCATCTTATTTATGGCTAATGTGAGAAACTTTCTTGTCTATATAAGTCAATATATTTTTACAACAGTTTGAACATCCTGTGGAATCTAAACAATGACGATTTATTGAGGTTCTGAAGACCAAAGGTGCATCTCAGCTCTATAGTGACATTGGTTTTATATTCACTGGTCTTGTGATTGACACTTGTTTTAAAACTTTGTTTTATCAACGTGGAGGCTAAGACCTAATGTTCTTTACCCTATATATCCCGCAGTCATGAAATTATTTATCTGCTTTTCAAAAGCCTTTCATTAGACAAAGAAGTTTGACAAGTAAATTCAACAGAATGTGTAGCGAGAAAGTGAACAAAATTGTAAAAATATATATTTTAAACATTCATGTAAAAGGATAAAAAATCAGTGCTAAGTGGCACCATTTCTCTAAACCTAGAGAAAGTCTAATGCATGCTACAAAAAATGTAATAACAGGAAATCTATAGTTATTAGAAAGCTACAGCGTTAGTGACCTCTAGTGTAATATCTAAGATGCAGCATGGCTGAAGAGAGAGGACACCAGGAAAGGTCAGTGTGATGACGTTCAAATTAGTCTAAGAGCAGAAAGTATAGTAAAGTAAAGTAAATAACCCTTACCCACATGTTACATCTTCACGGCTCCAGCGTTTATGCTCTTGTAGTCTCTGCTAGTGTTTTCTTACTTTGGGGATGACTTACTGCTTCTCCATGTCAGCACTATGGTCAATCACTGGGCTCAGTGGTCACGTGCCGTATATTATATCAACAGTCAAAAAACAAAAACTGGTCAGCACATCCGTTTTTAAAAATAAACGTATAGGTGCACGCTGGTGTGTCAGTCAAAAGCTACATAAACACACTACGATATCAGCAGCACTCTATAGGCACTAAAAATGGTCAAAGAAGACATGAGAATTTTTGAAATGGCATTTCTGCTACTATGAAATATATGATAAAATTTAAGGTTCTTAGTGTACATTTTTTATCAAAACTGTAAATGTCCATCTACCACAGCAAGGCGACCCCCAATTCAGGTGGGAACCTACGCTACATGCTACCTCTCTTGGTGTCTGTTCAGACCTTCACATTTCAGGGTTAAAAGGTTCCAGCTACAAACCTTATCTGATTAAAAAGCCTGTGCAGGAGGGAGGAGTGCATAGACCAAAATGGGAACTAGCCACTTCTCTATACAAACAGTCAAAAAACAAAATCTGGTCAGCACATCCGTTTTGAAAAATAAATGTATAGGTGCACACTGGTGTGGCAGTCAAAAGCTAGGCAAACACAATACGATATCAGCAGCACTCTATAGGCACTAAAAACGGTCAAAGAAGACATGAGAATTTCTTAGTGTACATTTTTTATCAAAACTGTAAATGCCCACCTACTGCAGCAAGGTGACCCCAATTCAGGTGGGAACCTATGCTACCCGTACACTCCACCCACCTGCTGATATCGTATTGTGCGTATACTATATCAACATCCTTACTGAGTCTAGTGGAAGCATTGATGTACAACATATCATCACTACAGCTCAGCCCAACAGGGCCTACCAGATATCAGCACTGCGGCAGCGTGGGATTTTCCAGGTGGTTTTTTAACTACATTTCCTGCTGTTACAGTACATTTTTTTTTAATCCTCACCAGATATAGGCAAAGGATATATTGGGTCACACATGGATTTTAATATAACTAAGATGCCCCCTCACCGCCCCCTCCCCCCTCTACATGCATCTGGTCTTTGCTGCAGGTGACTCCCAGGTTGCTATCTCCAATGATGAAAGTTGAAAACTAGGCTCAGTGTCGTGAAGTAGAGAGGCAGAATTAAGCAGCCCATAGGTCAAGGCAGGCAGAGTTCTTGTGAGCTTGGCAACAAAGCCAAAGGTCAAGAAAGGGCAGTAAACAGATAATAAGGTGTAAGGACATGCCGAAGTCAGGTAATAGGAATCAACATATAGGAATCACTTTTTTACACCTCAAATCACCAACAGGCACAAAGGAGGGGAAAGTCTCCCTTTAAGTAGTCTTTGGATATGTGTGAATTTCAGCAGCAAAAGTATGGAAAAAGGTTAGAGTGCACGCCTACAGGACCAGGATCCAGGTCAATATAGTAAACCAAAAGCTTGAGAAAAGCCCTGGTTAGGGCTGAAATGTTGCGCTGTTGTTGGGCCAATAAACCACATTCTTTTTGATGTGCTGCCTCCAATTGATTTTTTGGTATAAGTAGCTATGAACACAAGTTGCACCATGGCTCATGACACTAGTGCACCTATGAAATGACAAATCATAGATGCTGAACTTCATAATCTTTTTAAGCCCCTGCAGTAGAGATGGGCAAATTTTTCAAAAATTCAATTCGCCGAGTTCGCCGAATTTTACGACAAAAATCCTGGCTGCAGAGAGCCTGTAGGGTGTTGTAGAACGTTGTGCCATGCTCAAATATGCATAGGGAGCGTGGTTTGGTCTTCATACAATGCTTAGTTTTAGTATGACATGCACATGACAGCCGCCACTCTTAGAATCGCGTCACTCTTATTGAGCAAAACAGGGGCAAAACTGACCAAATAACTGAAGTGGGAATGCAGCCTGACAAAGTAACGTCAGCGCCAGCTTGAATGAACCGAGCTGAGGGCCAAGATACTACAATAGCGTCAAAGAACACAATAGTAGGTTCCTGGAGCATGCACAGGTCGCAGCACAGTAAGGGGATGTCACTCAGGGGTCACCCCACGAGGTCACAGCTTCCGGTGTCATCTAGCAGCCGTGTGTTGACCACCACGCCAACGCTTCTCGAATGGTTGACTAGGCTATCCACTTTCTTCCAGATGACATCTGACAACCCCAGCCAAGAGTTGGTGGGTTTGTCAGACACAACCCTTAGTTGGCATGGCCCGGGAGCATGTGAGGGGCCCTCACCTGTCCTCAACCCACCTCTGTCTCGTTCACTTCCACACCCAGAGAACTACTATGTGCTGTGGCCTCTGCGCCACTATACAGTGAGGACCAACTATTTGATGACAATGGGCAACAAAGAGGTGGGGAAGACATCCGCTGCTTCTTGCAGAAGCGGGCAAGTAGTGATGAGGAGAGTGGCATGGGGGGTTATGTTGCGAGCGGTCAGGCTTTGTGAAGCGTCACCGTTGAGGAGGATGGCGGTGACAGGCAAACACTAATCGATGTAGCCGATCGCACATGGGAGCCGGGTGAAGCAAGCAAGGCTGGGATAAGGTATTCTGGTACCCTAGTTAAACAAGGCATAAAGTGCCCCCCAAATGGAGAATTCAGCCCACTCCATGCCTCCTTGCACCCCCTTTTCTGCCTGGGATGAATTGGCGCCCTAGGCGGTCGCCTACCTTTGACTACCCATCATCCTGGTGCTGGAAGCAAGGGCTTCATCATTATCATTGGGAGAATAGAGCGGACGCTTGCGTGTCAGGCAGTGGCGCAGCCCGCAAGTCGGTAGTGTGGCTGGGAGTTAGCAGTGTGGCAGCAGTGCGAGGTTGGGAGCCAAACAGCCACAATTTAGACCACCCACTTTGCAGGTCCCAGAAAGTAGCGGCACAGGGGCTCACCGGGGCAGCGGCGGTAACAGTCAGTCAGTGCGGAGCATTGGTGGTAAAATCACCTACTCGGCGGTGTGGCAGTTATTTGACAAGACACCAGAGGAGGCGAACATGGCTATATGTCGAATCTGTGGGCAGAAAGTAAAGCGTGACCAGGGACCTAACGTTGGCACCACAGCCCTGCATCAACATCATGCAGCATCACCATACAGTGGCCTGGGAGAAACGTGTCTCAGATGTGGTGGTCCATCCTGTCGCAACAGCAGCAGCACCCAGTGGCACGCCTCCCATTTCAGGCAGTCAAAGCTTCACCACCTCTGCCGAAGACAACTCCCTGTCTTTTACATCATCTACCGGTCCAGATACTCCTGCTCCTCGGCACTCATGGTGCCAGCAGTCGTTCACCGAGACGATTGCCAAGAGACAGCAGTATGCGTCTAGCCATCCCTAAGTGCAGAAGCTGACCGTGCTCCTGTCCAAGTTGGTGGTACTGCTGTCCCTCCCTTTTCAAGTGGTGGACTCTGCACCATTCAGAGAACTGGCCAGGAAACTTTGCAAACACTTCTGCCATTCCTTCACCGCCAAGCACATCCTCCTTGAGCTAAACAGAACAGCTAAACAGAACAGAGAAACGATAAACAGAGGAAAAAAGAAATTGATGAACAGGGAGAAATATATGAACAGGGAGAAATATATGAACAGGGGGAAATGTATGAACAGGGGGAAATGTATGAACAGGGGGAAATGTATGAACAGGGGGAAATGAATGAACAGGGAGAAATATATGAACAGGCAGAAATATATGAACAGGGATAAATATATGAACATGGAGAAATTTTTGAACAGGAAGTAATTGATGAATAGGGGAAAATTGATGAACCGGGGGAAATTGATGAACAGGGATAAATTAATGAACAGGGAGAAATTGATGAACAGGGAGAAACTGATGAACAGGGAGAAATTGATGAACAGTGAAAGGGCATTAATGATTTTTTCATGATCCTATTGAACATGAGTACTCACCTGTGTAATTTTGATGTCAGCCAGTGGCAGCTCATGCGTGACACCTGCCGTTTGCTCAGGCCCTTTGAGGAAGACACGTTATTTGTCAGTCGTCAGGACTACGGGATGAATAACGTCATTCCACTGCTTCATGTCCTGGAACAGATGCTGCAAAATCTGGCAACTACATCTCATGGCCATATGAGTCCAGTAGGGGATGAACTGGAGGAGGAGGAAGACACTGGAGCACAAGCAGTGTCTGGCGAAAAGAGTGTTTTTTTTATGCAGGTGACAGGAGAGGAGCAGCATGAAGATTATGAAGACGAGGCAGATGACCCAGACACACCATGGCAGTATACAGTGGAGATGGAGGCAGGGCGTCCCTCAGAGTCACTTGCACAGATGGCCCGCTGCATGCTGATTTGCCTGGCTAGTGACAGCCGAATTGCCACCATCCGGCAGAAGGATGACTTCTGGCTCTCCACCGTCTTCGACCCTCGTTACCGGTCCCAAATGGGGGCATTTTTTCACCTGCAAAGATGGAGGACAAACTCAATTACTATAGAGTCATCCTATGTAATCAGTTGGCCGCTCCCTATCTGCGCCATTGTCCATCCTCTAGCAGGTCTGACCGGGTGGTTCATCAGCGCTCATGTACCACTGCCATAGCTTCTGTGGAGGGATGGGGGGTTAGGAGCAATACCAGCTCCATCAGCAGCAACCTGAGTCTGGAGTTGTTGATGAGCAGCTTTCTTCACCCCCTAGTGATTTAGGTACCCACCAGCAGCAGCACCTGGAGCAGGCCCTGAACCCTGGATTCTTTTGGCTACCTGACTCAGCTACTATTCTGATGCTGCCACCCGCCTGATGCCACACATCTGCTGCCAGCTGCTCCTTCAACCACCCACATCTTTACAAGGGACTGGTATTGCCACCAACCTCCCCATTCTTCACTAGGCTATTATGTAGCCTTCTGATGCTGCTGCCACCTCACCACTCAGGTCTCCTCATGCTGCTGCTGTCATCTCAAGGCTACGTCACCATGTCACTCTCTGGCTTGATGTTGCTGTCATTTCCACCTCCTCATTATGTCACCTAGCTGCCGCCACCTCAAAATTATGACATTGTGCCACTCTCCGGCCTGATGCTGATGCTGTTGCTGGCGCTACCTCCACACTGTGTACTTGTGCCAGTCTGTGGCCAAATCATGCTGCTGCCACCTCCACAATCTGTCATTGTGCCACTCTATGGCCTATTCATGCTGCTGTCAACTGACCACTCTCTCAGTCGACAACTCTATGGTTTCTAATGCTGTTTCCACCCTCCACCAGAACTATAAGTTTGGGGCCAGTGCTCTGGGGGCCTCATCAGGACTGGGAATGGTTATTAGATAGTTTAAGGATCAAAGGTGAAGGGAGGGAAAAAAAAAGTTGTGTATATATGGAAGGTTGCACATATGTATATTTGTAAATATGTAAATAACGTGAGTAATTTAACAACAGTTGGTGGGCCAGTAATGGGGATTTTAGTGGGACTGTGGATGTGTGGAAGGGAAACATATGACCAACTAAGGGTTTAAAGGAAGGTCATATGGCCATGTTTCTTTGTAAAATAGTGGTATATAGCTTTTGTATATAATTTTATGTAGTGCCATATTGAATTGGTCCAACATTTAACAACAAATAAAAGAGTTCCACCCTCCACCACTCTATGACGTTGCCACTATGTTTGGTTTTCCCCTTCTTATTATCTGTCACAAGGAATGAAAAGGACAAACACAACCAATTGTGTCTTCGGAGAAGCCGTAAGGCTAGTATGACATGGTCCTTTGTTTGTATCAGGATTGTCAGATGAGTAGTTAGTAGAGATGGGCGAATTTCTCAAAAATTTGATTCGGTCACTTCGCCGAATTTTCAGATCCAAAAAATTTCGGTGTCGCAATTACTTCGGGACGTTACGTTAAAAAGCAAGCTATTTCCAGGCTGCACAGAGCCTGCAGGGTGCTGTAGAAACGTTTGTGTCATAAGCTTGAATATGAGAGGGAGCTTTGGTTTGGTCTTCATACATGTTGTGTTTTGTATGACACGAGATGACTGCCGCGCTCTTAGAATCGCTTTCACTATTAAAATTCCTGGGCACTTAAGAGGGCAAAACTGACCAAAAAAGTCAAGTGGGAATGTAGCCTGATAAAGTCATGCCAGCGGAAAGTCTGGAAAAAACAAGCTGAGGCTCAGGTGGCAACATTAGTGACAGAGGGGGGGAATGTGGAGGTGACGGCGGCAGCCCACAGCAGCATGAGGTCAGGCAGTGCACAATGACATTCTGGGAGGTGGCGAAAACAGAGAGAAGCCACAGGAATGCCACAATGATGAGAGCGGAGGGTCAACGTGGCAGCGCATGAGTCAGGCAGTGGCACAATGGCATTCTGGAGGTGCAAAAAACAGGAGGGAAGCCACAGAATGGCACAATGGACTGAGAGCGCGAGGTCACGGCGCGCAGACAGCATGAGGTCAGGCAGTGGCACAATGACACAGTGTGGTGGACACGGCAGCAGCCACGCAGCAGAATGAGGTCTGAAAGTGCACATGACACAGTAGTGGAAGGGACACGGCAGCAGCCACAGGCCGCAGCATGAGGTCAGACAGTGGCACAAAGATTCTGGAGGTGGCAAAAACAGTATTAGGCCACAAAGTTGGGGGGGGGGGGGCACAATCCACACAGTGTAGAGGTCACAACACGAGACACGCAGATTGAGGTCAGGCAGTTGGCACAATGACATTCTGGGAGGTGGCAAAACAGGAGGAAGCACAGAATGGCCCAACATGACAGACCCCCCCCCCCCCCCCCCCCCCCCCCCCCCCCCCCCCCCCCCCCCCCCCCCCCCAGAGCGGTGGTCACGCGGCAGGAAGCATGAGGTTGCAGTGGCCACAATGACATTCTGGGAAGGTGGCAAAACAGGACTAGGCCACAGAGTTGCACAATGATGAGATTGGAGGTCACAACAGCAGCAGTATGGCGGGCAGTGGCACATTGACATTCTGGAGGTGGCAAAACAGGAGGAAGCCCACAGAATGGCAGACAATGATCTGAGAGCGAGGTACGGCGGCTGCAGTGAGGTCAGGCAGTGGCACACTGACACTGTGTGGTGGACTCGGCACCAGCCACACAGCAGCATGAGGTCAGAAAGTGCAAATGACATCTGGAGGTGGCAAAAACTGTATTAGGCCACGAGTGGCACAATCAACAGTGTAGTGGTTCATAATAGCAGCAGTTCAAGGTCAGCGTGGCACAATGACATTCTGGAGGTGGCAAAACCGTATTAGGCACACAGTGTGGCACAAATGAACAGTGTGGAGGGCACAGAGGGGAGTCACAGCGCAGCATGAGGTCAGGAGTGGACACTGAACATTCTGAGGTGCAAAACAAGGAGGAAGCCACAGAGTGGCACAATGACTGAGTGCGGAGGTCACGGCAGAAGCAGATGAGGTCAGGCAGTGGCACAATGGACACAGTGTGGGGACATGGCAGCAGCCACAGCTGCAGCATGAGGTCAGACAGTGGCACAATGACAAATTCTGGAGGTGGCAAAAAAAGGAGTAGACACAGAGTGGCACAATGACGGAGATTTTGGAGTGACGGCGGCAGGAGCAACAGGAATAAGGTCAGAGAGTGGCACAATGACACAGTGTGGATGTCACGGCAACAGCAACACTAGCAGCAGCAGAGGTCATAGAGTGACCAATGACAGAGGTTGAGGGTGGGTGCATTCCGTCCTCTGGTAAAGATGGTGGTAGGCAGATGGAGAAAATGGCAGAAGATGTGTGGCATCAGGCGGGTTGCGGCATCAGAATAGTGGGCTGAGGCAGATGTTTGAACCCAGACTGATGCCTAAGTCATTCGTGTGTGTGGAAATCCTGGCCGACCATGCCTGATTCATCTTGACAAAGGGTCAGTTGTTCCAATTCCCGTGGCAAGCGGGTTCTCCTTGCGGTAACGATGGCCCCCCGCCGCACTGAACAACGTTCTGGATTGCCACACTACTGGCTGGGCAGGACAGTTTCTCCACTGCAAACTCGGCAAGTTGCAGCCACACATCTCAGTTTTGGCTGACCAGTAGTCCAGCGGATGTTATAACTGAGGTGGCAGAAGGAGTGTGTCCAGTAGGACACAACCATGTTGGTTCGGGGACTGCTCCAGGTCCAGCTGCTGCAGCTGCTGGCGACTTGCCCTTTTCCTCATAGTCGGGTGAAGGAAGTGATCATCAGTTGACTCCAGACTTAGGTTACTACTGATGGTGCTGGTACTGCTCCTACCCCACCCACCTTCCCCCAGCAGCAGCGGCCAGTAGTAGTGAGCGCTGAGAACCCCCCGGTCAGACCTGTCAGAGGAGGGACGATGACGCACAATAGGCTGCGGCCAACTGATTACGGAGGATTTCCCTATAGTATTTGAGTTTGTTTCCTCCCTCTCAATAGATGGGGACAAAAGGCTCCCATTTTGGGACCGGTTAGCGTGAGGGTCAATAGGAGTGGAGGAGCAGAAGTCATCCTCTGCCGGAATGCTGAC
This sequence comes from Phyllomedusa bahiana, assembly GCA_025379985.1. Lineage (NCBI taxonomy): Eukaryota > Metazoa > Chordata > Amphibia > Anura > Hylidae > Phyllomedusa > Phyllomedusa bahiana. The sequence continues at coordinate 41,396 of JAODAL010029397.1, forward strand.
TATTCGGCTCCTGTCACTAGCCAGGAAATAAGCATGCTGCGGGCACATCTGCACCAAGTGACTCAATGGGCTCCCTGCCTCCATTTCCAATGTATATACTGACACGGTGGCTTGGGGCGTCACTCTGCACCAAGATAATCTAACCCTCTTCTCCATCCACCTCCTCACTAAGCTGCTCTGCTCCTCCTCTCTTGTCTCCTGGGTAGAAAATTCCACTCATTTCACCAGAACAAATGCTTCTACTCCAATACTCTTCCTCCTCTTCCTCCTCCTCCTCCTCCTCCATTTCAGCCCTCCCACCGGACTCATGTGGCACGAGATGTAGTCGCCAGTCCTACAGTCCCTGCCCAGAACAGATATATTTTTCAGGCATCTGTTCCAGGGGACATGAAGCAGTCTGGAATGACGTTATTCATCCCGGTAGTCCTGCGTGACTGACAAATACAGTAGCCTACTCGAATGACCTCAACAAACGGCTAGTGTCACGCATGAGTAGCCACTGGCTGACATCTAAGTGACACAGGGGAGTACTTCTGTCTGCCTGGATCATCAAAAAATCGTTAATGGTCTTTCTCTTGTTCTTACAGTCGGTCCCAACATGTGCAGTGGGAATTTCCAGTGTGTGGAAACATCGCATATCAGAGTGTGTTTGGGGGAGGCCGTTCTGCCCCTTGCAACTCGAGGGAGGGTGTTCCTGGCTTTTTACAAATGGATAAAGTGCAATGCCACAGTTTGCTGGCCATTTTCTGATGTTTTGAGATCTGTGGGAAGACTTCAGGAACCTTTTCACAAACCAGATTGAACACTTGACGCCATGCAGGCTGCATGGACCAATCCTCCTCGGTGCAGCGCGGACCCATGTTACCTCCATTGTCCGTCACATGGTTTCCGATTTGCAATTGGCGCCGGAGGAAGCAACACAGTCGATTTCTTGCTGCATGACGCAGGAGCAGTCTCCTCCCCCTGTGTGGACTTCGTTTTGCCGAGGCAAGCCAGGTGTAGAACTGCGTGGACTCCGCTCGTGCCCTACACTAGTGGTATGATGGAGCGTACTTGTGGAGGCTGGAGATGGTGGTGATGGTGGAGCGAGGAGGAGGGGGACATTGGCGCAGGTGCAGCAAGTTTGACAACGTGGCAGGAGGACGCAGCGTATCCTGTCCAAGTTGTTGGTGTGCTGGGCAGGAGCACTTTCACCCAGTGGGCCGTAAAGGACATGTACTGGCCCTGACTGTAGTTGCGCTGCCGTAGCACCTCTGGAACAAACCGATAGCTCAAAGGGACTGACCCACCTTCTGTTCTTACATTTTTATGAAGTGCTGGTTCTGCCTTTTTGGAAATAAATTACGGCTTGGAAAACTTCCTTCTCGGCTTCGGCACAAGCCATTAGTTCTCAATGGTGCAGAGTCCACCATTTGGACAGGGAGGTGACTGCAATACCAACAACTTGGACGGAGCACGGTAAGCTGTCTGGCAACCTTAGGATGGTGGACGCATCATACTGTTGTCTCATTGTAATCGCATTGGCTGAACGACTGCTGGCCGCCGATGAGTAGCGGGACAGGAGCATCTGGATCGGGAGATGATGTCAAAGAGTAAAAGTCCCTTCTTCAGAGGTGGTGGAGCCTTGACTGGATTGCTAATGGCATGAGTGCCACTGGGCGCTGCTGCTGCTGTTACTGCAGGCGGCAGGCATGGACCACCACATCTAGCCACGTTTCTCCCAGGCCACCGGATGGTGACGCTGATGTGTTGTCGCAGGGCCGTGGTGCCAACCGTTAAGCTCCCTGGCCACGCTTCATCTTTATTCCCACAGATTCTACATTTACCCATATTCTGGCTCCTCCGGTGTCTTAGCAAAAGAACTGCCACACCGCCGAGATCGGATTTTACCACCAACGCCTCCGCACTGGAGTGACTACTGCCGCCGCTGCCTCGCTGAGCCCACTGTGCCGCTACATTTTTTCTTGGAACCTGCCGAAGCGGGTTTTTTACCCCTTTGGGCCGCTTGGCTCCCGACCTCCACACTGGCTGCTATCCTGTGCTGACTCACGGCCACACAGACCACGCCGCAAAGCTGACGCCCTCTTCTCCTGACGATGTGAAAGCCCTTGCCTCACCCGTCTCCAAGTGGCACGGTCTCGGCTACTCTATCATATATTTGTGTTTCATCGTCACTGCTGTCCTCATCACCGGTCTGGTATGCGCAAGAGGCTGACCTCTAAAACATGACCTCCCATGCCACTCTCCTCATCTATACTTTGTCGCCTAGTGCAACGACGCAGCGGGATATTGGCCCCATTTCTTTGCTGCCAAAGTAGCTGCTGACTGCCCTCTAAAATAAATATTGTTCATCCTCGCTATATAGTGGCGCAGAGCCCCAGAACCACATAGTAGATCTGGCTGGAGGGAACGGAGGGGACAGAGGCGGGGTTAGGACAGGTGAGGCCGACTGACCCGCTCCCGGGGGCAATGCCAATAAAGGGTTGTGTCTGACGTTCACACCGCACTCTTGGATGTGGTTGTCAGAAGTCATATGGGAGGAGAGGATGACACTCTGTCAACCAATCAAGAACCCTATGGGTTGCTGAACAAACACCACCAGGCCGCTAGATGACAGTGGCCAGTTGTGGCCTCACCGGAGTACCCCTGCTGGCGGACGTCCCTTGCTGTGCTGCGACTGGGGCCTGTTCCAGGAGATGTTGGGTGTGCCACTGCCACTCGCAGGGCAGAGCCTGCCACTGTTCTGTCTTACATACTGTTTGTTCTAAAAACTGTACAGAACAATGTTGATGAAGATATCTGTATATGAATAAAATTACACCTGTTTTATGACTCCAATGAAAACCAGTAACAAGCTTGGGTAACCCTTGGATATAAATTGCGCTCCACAAATGGCCAGGAAAAATTTACTTGTATGTGTCGTTTAAAAACACTGTGTCACGATACTAGTGGATACAGCTGGAATCCAATGGAGCTAGGACGGCTTGAAAAACACGCGAAGGCCAATGCAGGACTGGAACAGGAGGCAGCAGAGATGTAGACTGGATCCTAGGCAAATCAGGCGGAGCACAAGTTGATGACAAGTATGTATTAGAAGTTTGCAGGGTAAAACCGGAAAGGTGAGGAAACCTAACGGGAATGCAATGTTCCAGGCTAGAGGACTGCACTGCAGGAGCTTTTAAACAAATCTCAAGCAGATGAGTAAAAGGCTTGAGGAGTTTATATATGCTGACAAACAGGAAACAGGAACACAAGATGGCACCAGCTGAGGACAACGATCCACAATCCTTGACTGAGCGGCAAACTTTACGGCAAAACACAAGTAAACAGTTCCAAGTATTAGCAGGAGCTTCCTGACCAAATGTGTGTTTTACTAAAATGTTAAAAGCACAAACAGACTTAATTAACCTTCGGTATGACTTAGGCTACAGGAAAAATGATTTATATTTTGGCGTTGGAAAAAGACGTTTATTTTTGTCAGAACCACCAGCAAAACAACGCTTAATTAACCCCTGGATGTAAATTGACGCCAAAGAATTGAAGCCGCACAAACTAGTAGCTTTGTAAGCGTGTTACAATTGCGTGTTTTCTAAGCCACTCAAACAAGAGTTTACAGTTGTTAATTAACCTTTGCTTGTGAATTAGGCTTACAGGAAAAATGTATATATTTTGCGCTTGAAAAAGACGGGTTTATTTTTGTCAGCAACCAGAAAAACAACGCTTAATTATACCCCTGGATCTAAATTGTGCCAAAGAATTGAGCCGCACAACTTGTAGCTTTGTGCGGTTACCAACTTGAGTGTTTTCTACGCCACACAAAAACAGAGATACAGTTGTAATTTAACCGTTGCTTGGTGAATTAGGAGACCAGGAAAAATGTATAATTTTGCGCGTTGAAAAGTCGGTTTATTTTTGTCAGCAACACTGCAAAAACAACGTTAATTAACCCCTGGATGTAATTTGCGCAAAAGAATGAGCGCACAAACTTGTAGCTTTTGATAGCGTTTACAATTGCGTGTTTTCTACGTCACACAACAAGAAATACAGTTGTAATTAACCTTTGCTTGTGGAATTAGGCTTCAGTTAAAATTATTATATTTTGGCGTTGAGAAAAAGTCGGTTTATTTTTGTCAGCACACCAGCAAAACAAAGGCCTTTTTTAATTAACCCCGGGATGTAAATTTGCGCCAAAGAATTGGAGCGCACAAACTAGTAGCTTTGTAGCGTGTTACAATATTGCGTGGTTTTCTACGCCCACTACAAACCTAGAAATACAGTTGTAATTTAACCTTTGCTTACGTGAACTTAGGGCTACTGTAAAAAATGTATATATTTTGGCGTGAAAAAGAGAAAAGGTTTATTTTTGCAGCCACACAGCAAAACAACTGCTTAAATAAACCCCTGGATGTAAATTGGCGCCAAAGAATTGAGCGCACAAACTAGATAGCTTTGTAGGTGTTACAATTGCGTGTTTTCTACGCCACACAAACAAGTGTAAAGTTGTAATTAACTTTGCTTTGGAATTAGGCTACAGGGAAATACTGTTTTATGTTGGCGTTGATAAAGACGGTTTATTGGGGTCAGCTCACCAGCAAAAAACAACGCTTAATTAACCCTGGTTGTTAAATTGCGGCAAAGAATTGAGGCCGCCACCATACTAGTAGCTTTGTTAGTGTAGTTTTTTTTTTACATTGCGTGTTTTCTACGCCACAACAACAAGAGTACAGTTGTTAATTAACCTTTGCTTGTGATTAGGCTACAGGAAAAATGTATATATTTTGGGTTGAAAAAAGACGGTTTATTTTTGTCAGCAACACCAGGCAAAAACAACGCTTAAATTAAACCCCCGGATGTAAATTTCGGCCCAAAAAAAAATTTAGCGCACCAAAATAGTAGCTTTGTAGCGTGTTTACAATTGCGTGTTTTCTAAGCCACACAACAAGAATACAGTTTTTAATTAACCTTTGCTTTTGGGAAATTTGGCTACTGGAAAAAAAGTTTTTTTTTAAATTTTGGCGTTAAAAAGACGGGTTTTTTTTTGTCAGCCCCAGCAGCAAAAATTTTCGCCCCTTAAATTAAAACCCCTTTGGGTGTAAAATTTCCCCCAATTGAATTGAGCAGCCAAAACCCGAAGTGGTATTTGTATTTTTAAAAACGCTGTTTCTTTAAATGAATACAAAAAAGGAAAAAGGCTTGATAGCCCCTTTGGGTATTTTAATTTTGCTGTGAAAACAGATAGCCCTTAAAATGTATATGCCGCTGCAGGGACGGCCCCATGGATTTCAGATCCCAAAACCCCAAAAAAAAAAGAATAGAAAATTTAAGGGGAACAGTCTCTGAGACAAGCTGAACACCCCCCAGAAATCGCTATATAAAAATTTAATTCTTTTAGTAAAGCTATCCGCCGTGGGCCCGCACCTTCCCCTGACAGTACAGTGAGAGCGGTATGAGCTCCAAACGTCGCGCCCCCGGGCTTAAAAATAGTACCCTGACGTCACAGAATCCCGCCGGTCTTTTGATTGGTTCACCTCTTGCACATGTTTATGCAGGCTAAAAGGGGCCCCTTTTTCCTCCCCCGAGGTGCTTTGGGCCCCCCTAAAATGCCATGTGGGTTGCCCGCCATTTTATCAATCAAAAGCACACTTCGTTCACCACAAGTCCCCCAAAGTTTGACTTCGTTCCGAACCGAAGTTTTCCTGAAATTCTAAACGAATTCCACTTCGTTAGAATCAATTCGCCCATCTCTAGTAGTTAGCCAAAAGCAGGAGTGCATACAAAACACAGAACACATGCAAATATTCCATTTACTTATTTTTGGGATCAACTCCTGTTTCTTTTTGGCTTTAGCAATGATGGATTATTGACTGACCAATTGAAAGCGGACACTGAAGGATCAAAGGAATGGCAAAATGATTATTGACGTCAATGCAAAATTACTGATGACAACCTCTTCACTCTTTTGGGGGGGCTCTACATGTATCAGCATTGAATTTGTAAAGTGCTGCGGAATATGTCGGTGCTATATAAATAAAGATTATTATTATCAGCATTTAACAGAATCACCACAATAATTGAAAAAAAAATACTGTTTGCCACTGATAGCAATATCCCAAGAGACTGGAGTGGCTGGATTTGAGATGTATGTAGAGCTGAAATACACAAACACTGGATTTGACACAGAATTCTCCACAAAAAGTGAATAAATTAACTCTTGGCCACAGATTAAAATACCCCCACCGGTCTGAAGTTGATAAATTTCAGGTGTGTATGTGGCAGAACTACACACACCCTGTATTTTACGCCAAATTACCCTACAATCAAGAGGTTAAATTAACCCTTGGGTATGAAATAGCCTACAGAACAACCAGATGTAATTTAGGCATATACGGGGCAAAAAAATACAGACACCCTGTATTTTACTCCAAATTACCCCACAGTCAAGAGGTTAAATTAAGCCTTGTGTATGAAATATCTTACAGAAAAACCAGCTGCTATTTAGGCGTATAGAGGACCAAAAAGTAAAGACACCCCGTATTTTTGTCCAAATTACCACACAATCAAGAAGTCAAATTAAGCTTTGTGTATCAAATATCGTACAGAAAAAACAGAAGTAAATTAGGCGTATATGGGACAAAATAAAAAAGACACCCTATATTTTAGTGCGAATTAACCCACAATCAAGGGGTTAAATTAAGCCGTGGGTATTAAATACACTACAGAACAACCAGATGTAAATTAGGCATATATGGGACAGAAGTACACCCACCCTGGACTTTAGGGAAAATACCCAACAAACTACAAGAAAATAATAACGCTGGTTAAATAACAAGGACGACATGTATGAATTCGAATGCGTACTTTTTTTTTTACTTGGCGCCGGCACTCCAGTTCTAAATAGATATAGAAGAGTGTAGAATACGACAGTATGAAGATTTTTGGCGCAATTACATAGAGCTTAATGCGCCAAACTTTGTAGGGAGCAAAGAGTGTAATGCGCCAACTTGGCGCACTAAGCTCTTGTAATGCGGCAAAAAATCTGCGTTTCTACACTCTCAGAATCTCATAATCTGAGCATTGAAACTTTAAAGAGGGCACATATATGAATTTGAATGCATAATTTTTTTTTTACTTGGCGCCGAACCACAGTTCTCGATAGCTATAGAAGAGTTTTAGAATACGACAGAATTTTGGCGCATTACATAGAGCTTAGTGCGCCAAGTTTGGCGCATTATGCTCTATGCCCATACAAAGTTTGGCGCATTAAGCTCTATGTAATGTGCCAAAAATCTGCCGTATTCTTCACTCCTCTATAACTATTTAGAACTGGGGTGTCGGCGCCAAGTAAAAAAAAAGTACGCATTCGAATTCATACATGTCTCCCTAAGTGTGCAAATTACACATACTTGTAATGGTCTTTCCCCCCAGTCGCTGATAAAACGAGTTTGTTTTATAATTTGTTCAATATAGTGCTGCAGCAGATAGACGCTTATGCCAGGGCAGACAGTAAGAAGTGTAAGGATTTAACATGGCGTCCGTATTTATAGGGCTGTGACGTCACAGAAGCCCGGCGGTCTCTGATTGGCTTCATGTCTGCACATGTCATTGAGGGTGTTCCTTTCTTTCTCCCACAGTTCGTTGCCCGTGTCACGCCATGTGCTCGTGGCCATTTTGCCAATAAAAAAGACACTTCGTTCCCGCGAATCACCCTAAACTTCGCCTTCGTGCAGAACCGAAGTTTTCCTGAAATTCTAAAAGAATTCCACTTCGTTTGAATCGATTCGCCCACCTCTACCCTGCAGTTTCACGTTGCCCCTTCCTCATTGAGAAATTTGGGGCGACATGTATGAATCTCGCCACGTCGAAGCGCACGTTTTCGCCAGTTTTCCGGCGAAATTTGCACCTCATGTATGTGGGCCCGCCGAGGTGCGCTCTTTACATGGGGTTTTAAAAGTCCGCCGCGCCTCGCCAGTGTGTGAGTCGCAGTGCGGGACTTAGGCGCAGTGCGGGACTGTGCCTAAGATTCACTGCCTGAGGTAGTGCGATCATACATGCTGTGCAAAGTTTGCCGCGCCTCGCCAGTGTGGGGGGCCCGCAGTGCGGGACTTAGGCGCAGTGCCGGGACTGCGCCGAACACGTATTACGATTCGAGACAGGCTGGAAAACAGCGAAAATCATTAAAGATGTCCATGCGGCATGGAGTATGAATCAAAAAATCACCTTTATCAGGTGAAAAACATTATCTGAAAAAGAGCTCAAACCTACTAAAAAAAATACATAAATAAAATCACTTTCCAAAAATCAAGAACGGCGCTACCTCAGGAATTTGGATATTGGAAATTGCCAAGAAATACAGTAATTCAAATTATGTAAGCCCATTCTCATTGGTCGGGCAGAAACCCGCCCAAACAGAATAGGAGCGACAGTGACCATTATTAACCTATGGAGAGTATTGACCAATCAAAATCAAAGGCGGGACAGTTCAAAAATACAGTAAAAATGCAGAAAAGAGCTGATTGGTTGAGCTAGCGGGGGCTTGGCAATCCTGGCCAATCAGAATAGAGTGACAGGGACCCTTATAACCTATGGAGAAGTATTGACCAATCAAATTCAAAGGCGGGACAGTTCAAAATACAGTTAAAAATGCAGGAAAAGAGCTGATTGGTTGAGCTTGCGGGGGCTTGGCAATCCTGGCCAATCAGAATAGAAGCGACAGGGACCCATTATAACCTGTGGTGAAATATTGACTAATCAAATTCAAAGGCGGGACAGTGCAAAATACAGTAAAAATGCAGAAAAGAGCTAATTGGTTGAGCTAGCGGGGGCCCCGGCTATCTCGGCCAATCAGAGCGCAAGCTACTTGTCCCATTGTAGTCTATGGAGAGATTGGGCAATGAAATCTTAGCCGTGCAGCATGGAGTATGATTAAAAAAGTCATTTTTATTAGGTGTAAAATATTATCTGAAAAAGAGCTGAAACCTTCTATAAACATAAATCAGTCAAATCCCGAACAACGCGTTTGTCGACGAGACCGGCGCTTCATCTGGAATTGGGATATAGAGAATTGCCGGGAAATACAGTAATTCAAATTCTTTTAAGCTCTTCTCATTGCTCGGCCAAAAAAACCAGCCCAAACAGATTTGGAGCGACAGTGAACCCATTATAAGCTATGAAGAAGTATGGACCAATCAAATGAAAAGGCGGACAGTTCAAAAACAGTAAAAAAGGCAGAAAAGAGCTGATTGGTTGAGCCCAGGCAACAGATATGAATCCACCAATCATATGTAGTGCGTCTATTTTGAATGGAGAAAGAAGGGCGCGATAGAAGGGCGCCCTAAAAGTTATTACTATGGGAAATATTCTAGTACTGTGATTAGTTGGGGGGAAGAGGGGCTCGTCCTGCTTAGCCAATCAGCGGCTGAGATACTTTCTCATAGATTTCTGTTTGTGATTGGCTAAGTTAAAAGAGGCGCGGTTATTTGGACCAATGGGAGAGCGAGCGATGCTCTTATTTGGGGTTTTTCTAATGCAATCTGGAATAAAACTGTACATGCCCCAAATAAAATGATAAGACTCCCGAAGTTGTACCAATCTGTATATAAAATGACCAATAATATGGGGGTAACGAAAAAAAAAAATATTAATTCAATAAATTCATTTTTACTTCTTTATTTTCGTTACACCCATACTATTGACCCTTGGCTAACGGAAATAAAGAAATAAAAATGAATTTATTGAATGAATATTTTTTTTTTCGCCCATTACACGCACCTTGATGTGAGGCGCAGCTGCGCCTAACATCGCATCCCTACGTCCCCACAGGGGATTCGGGCCGCGTAGGCCGCAGAATCGCCGGAATCAGGCCGCTAATCCCCGATCATAAACCTTGGTGTCAATTTGTATAAATATCTAATAATGGGACAGAGCTATACGTTTTTAAAATTTTTATTGCCAGGGTGCAAGTCACATGCAACCTCTGCCAGACATCCTGTAAGCAGCACAAGGAGTTTTTCAACACAAGAAATAGAAGTTTGCCCGAAAAAGATTTTTGCTTTTTATCAAAGTTTCCACTATAATACCAGTGAGTTAAGGCACAATAAAATAAAGAGGGATGACGATCAAACAGGGTATATCAGCTTGGTTGAAAAAAAAAAAGTTCTTATGTTCACATAGTGTCCTCAGAAGTCACCCTGGACTCTCTGAAAATGCTTCTTGAAAACCTTTTTTTCTTTTCTTGCAATTAAACTCACGATGTG
>JAODAL010029398.1:0-51646 GCA_025379985.1 Phyllomedusa bahiana
GAAAAACACTCACTACGAAAAACCTTATCGATAGCGGCCGATATGACTATCGTCCCCGATGCAACGCAATCGCTCAACACTTTTAAAATTTGGCGCTAAAATCTGTAAAAAAAAATTTTTTTTAGGCCAAAAAACTTTTTAAAAAACGGATTTTTGCGTCAAAATGCGAAAAAAAGTATTTTGGCGTAAAAAAAGCGAATAACGTTTTTGCCCAAAACAGTAAAAAAAAATTATTTTAGTGTCAAAAAATGAAAAAAAAAACGTTTTTTTTTCGCCAAAATCCGAAAAAAAAAAACTTTTTTTGGCGTCGGGGCGAGATAACGTTATTGGGGCAAAATTGAAAAAAAAAAATTATTTTTTTGCCAAAAACATAAAAAAAGGTTTTGCGCAAAAAATCCGTAAAAAAAACGTTTTTTTTTGGCGTCGCGGCGGCCAGGGGGTTATTTGTGCCAAAAATTGAAAAAAAAAAATTATTTTAGTGCCAAAAAAAACGAAAAAAAAAATGGATTCTGGCGCCAAAATCCGAAAAAAAACGTATTCTGGCGCCAAAATCCGAAAAAACGTTTTTTTCATCATCAGTAGCAAGATAACTTTTTTACACCAAAATAGTTTAGAAAAGGGGGTTTTAGCATCAAAAATCTGTAAAAAAAAAACAGATTTTGACCCCAAAATCGAAAAAAACGTATTTTTTCAAAAAAAAAAAAAAAAGGAATTGCGCAAAAATCGTTAGCGCCCAAAAGCTGATCTTTTGATTAAAAAAAGGTAAAAAAAAGGTCATCAACACTAGTATGCAGATTTTTGATAATAAATAACCTTTGTTACACCCATATAGGGGGGAATGGGTCTCCTGGGGGGTTTTTCATTGAAAAATCCGCCAAAATGGGGGAAAACATCCAAAAAACCCCCAAAAAGACGTCCGGTGCTTTCTAGACTCCTTAATAAATTTTTGCCCTGTACTGCCTTTTTTTAGGCATTTTGAAAATTTCACCAGTTAAAAAACGAGCAGAAAAAAAAGAAGCTCTGTGACAGCAGGACGTTTTTACAATAGAAGTCTATGGGAAAATGATTACAGTCTTTTTCCCGGTTTTTAAAAACGAAAAACGCTGAAAAAACGGACTTTTTCTGTGAGGTAGCATAGCCTTAGGGTTAAAATTACCTCAGAGAATTTGCTTAAACAGCCCCTTTAAAAAAAAACATGATTTTTTGTATCTGTCCCCAAAAACTAAATTGGTAACCCTACTGTGTGAGCCAGACAGCATATAAACATGAGTTTTTGATTAAAGGTTATATTTATATATTATTTTTTTTCTTTTGTTTTTTTGTATGTACACCTTCTTACATTGCACAACAGATGCAATGCCGAAGAAATTGTACATGACTCCCGTGTGGGGTGTGGCCTTCCTCATGCTCCTGCTTCAACACCATGCAGACAGCAATAGTGATTACTAGAGATGGGCAAATTGATTCTAACGAAGTGGACTTCTTTTTAAAATTTTCAGGAAAATTGGGTTCTGAATAAATTTTTCCGAAGTTTTGGAGTACTTCGCGGAACGAAGCGGCTTTTGATTGATAAAATGGCTGCGGGGGGCAAAAAACTCGGGGGAGGAAAAAGGCTAGCCAAAATGAATTTTTGAAGATGAAGCCAATCAAGAGGGGCGGGATTTGGAGCACCGCACATATAATCCGGGGCCGCGACGGGGGGAGCTCATACGCTTCACTGTAGGGTGGGAAGGGTGTTTTGCCGCAGTGTTGTGTATTGATACTAAAAAACCCATTTTTTTTCAGCGATTTTTGGGGGGGGTCCCCGCTTGTCCCGAGACTGCTTTCTTACGTTCTAATTTGATTTTTTGGGGGTATTGGAACTAAGTCCAGTGTGTTGGGCCAATGCAGTGCTATACATTTCAAGCTATTGCTCACAGCACAGAATACCAAGGGTTATCAAGCCTGTTTCCTGTTGTATTATTTAACCCCCTTTAAAACCCGGTTTTTTTGGTGGACGTTCGTTTTTCCCTCCCCGCTTTTTTTAAAGCCATAACTTTTTTATTTTTCCACCACATAGACAATGAGGGCTTTATTTTTGGGGAAAAAAGATTACTTTTAATGTGTTTTCACTATACTATAGAAAATACTGGGAAACCCGCAAAAAAAATTCCAAGGGACACATTGGAAAAAAAAGTGTATTTTCGCCTGGGGGGGGTTTTTTTCTTTTACGGCTTTTTAAAACTCGGTAAATATAATGTTTTCTGTATTCTTAGGGGTTGTTACCATCGGCAATACCAAACATGTGGGTTTTTGTTTTTTTGTACCGTAAAAAAAATTCCAACATTTCTATTTTTGAAATTTGCGCACGGCGCCATTTTGTGCGCCAATAAATTTTTTTTTTACAACACCTACGGACGTCAGTGAGGGGGATTTTTTTCAGGGGAAGTGTACTTTTTTTCGCTAGCAGTTTTGGAAAGCTGGGGCTTTTTTGTCATTTTTATTCCCTTTTTTTTGGGGGGTTTTAAAATGGGCCAAAAAACGCAATTTTTTGGGGTTTGGAATTTTTTTTCTTCTACGGTTGTTCAGCCGTTAAGGATAAAAATGTTAAAATTTTTATAATGGACTTTTTTTGGAAGCGGCGATTCCCAAATATGTGTAAAAATTTTTTATTTTTTTTTAAAGATTTTATTTTTTAAAAATGGGGGGGGGAAAAGGGGGTGAATTTTGAACTTTTTAAACTTTTTTTTTTGTACTTTTTAAAAAATTTTTTTTTATTTTTTTTTTTTACCTGTAAAAATTTTTAGGCCCCCTGTGGTTAAATTCGGCCCAAATAGGTGGCGCGATTGTTAATACAACCTAATTTTATTTCATAGGCCCCTGCATTAGGGTTTTACCAAAAAATGGCGGTTTCCACCCCTTTTTGTCTTGGGGGGCGGGAAGTGGGGCAAAAACCGGCCAAAGGGGAAATTTCGGGAGCCCCTTTCCCAAAGGGCCCCCACCCCCAATTTCCCCGGGGGATTTGGAAACGGCGCAAACTAAACGGGCCTTTTTGCCGAAACCCCCCGCAACCGATCCCGGTTGCGCGGCAATTTATCGGCCGGGTTTAAATTTAGGGCGCCAGCGGCCATTTTTTGCCGGCCCGCGGGCCCGGTGGGTTTTTAAAACAGTTGGGCCCGGGGGGGCGGGGGGCCACCCCCCAGGCGCTGTTTTTGCCGGGTGTTTGCGGCGATTTCCGCTAACCCCGGCGGCCTTTTGGGGGGGGGGTCGCCGGGGAGCGATCCCCCCCGCAAAAAACCTTTGCGGGAAATGGGGGGCTACTCATAGGGCCCCAAAGGGCGTTAAGGGTTTAAAAAAAACAGGGGCTTTTTACAAAACCAAATTTTCCCCCTTTTTTTTTTCACCCAAAAAAGAAGGAATTTTTCCTGTTTGGCATTTTAAATTCAAAAAACCCCAAGGTTTTAAATTTCAAGTTTTTTTTTTTGTTGTGTACCGTTTTAAAATTTCCCCCGCCCTTTTAAAAACGCAATAAAGGGGAAATTAAATTTTTTTGGGTTTCTCATTTTTTTTTTGTTGCAAATTTTCAAAACCAGGGGTTTTTTTAAAGGTTGTTTTTGCTGGGTTTTTTTTCACTTAAAAAAAAAACTTTTTCTTTTTCAAGGGGCCCCAAAAAAAAAGCAAAAAATTTCCGTTTGGGAATTAATTCAAAAAAAAACCAAAAGGGGTTTTTTTAAGCCTGTTTGGGAGCTCCTCGCCCCCAATCGCTTAAACCCGTTTCAGTCCTGGTTTGGGGGCTGGACATTTTACTATCCCTGTTCTGGAACGCAGGGGATGGACCCTTTAAAAACCTTTTATGGGGCCCCCCGGGTTAAAAAGTGACGGAAAAAAAAAAGGAAGTCTTTTTTAAAAGGGCCATTTTAGTTGAAAAAGGGCATTGGGCTAAATCTGTTTCCCGGACCCGGGTTTACCCTTAAAAAAAAGTCTTACCCCCGATTAAAAAAATGCCAAAAAAAAAGGAATTTTTTCAACCCCCCAAATTTTTGTTTGGAAAATGGCATTGGGGTATAAAGTCCTTGGGCCCCAGGGTTTGGGGGCCCTTAAAAATGGTTTTGAAACCCGGGCTGACCCAAAAGGAAATTAAAAAAAGTGCTGGAAAAAAGGGGGGTTTTTTTGAAAAAAAAACCAAAATTTTTGTGAAAACTGGGGCATTTTTACTATCCATGTCCTGGGGGCCCCCCCAGGGAAAGACCCCCAAAAAAACCCCCCAAAAAGGTTTTCCCTTTTTTGGGGCCATCAAAACCGGGAAAAAGTCTCCAAAAAGAAAAAAAAAAATTATTAAAAAAAACTCGTTTTTCCACTACTGGGGTGCTTTAAAAAAATTCCCTTTCAAAAACTATGGTGGGAAAATTTTTCCACCGTTAATTTGAATGTGACGCAAACAAAACAGATGTCCCCAGTGGGTTCAAACGAGGCCTGTCTGAAAATCCTGCATTTTACTGTCAAGTGGTTGGAGGGAAATTACTAATCAAGGAGGTGGGGCCCTGTAAAACGGGGGTTTCCATAGGTTCAGTGGGCAGGGGCGGGAGTGGCTTTTGTGGGGGGGACGAGGAGGAAAGACTGCTGGATTGAAGTTGCATTAACCACTCAAGAAAGATTGGGGGACGCTGTTCGTTACTGAGATTCACAGGCCCTGACCCAGTGATGACAGGCCTGAAGGTCCTGCAACCGAGATCCGTTTGCTTGCGTTTTTTGGTCGCCAGCACTGGAAAGGAGAAACCTTCTCTCTTACCTCTACCTCCATGTCCTACACCCCTCTTTGCTCGCTTACCACCTGCATTTCGCTCATTTTAGAAAGATAAAAATTAAGAAGGTATGGAAGATTTTTTTGACAGTCTCTTATTGAAAGATGGCAAATCAACAACTATTTTTAATCCCTCAAATTTCCTAAGCCAAAACTAGGATTGAAACATAATTTTTTTCTACGAATACCTGTAAAATCCCGGGGTCTGGTTGGAAGAACCGTAAAGACAAAATCAACAGTGTTTCTTCCTTCAGTCCCAGGGATTTACAACTGCCCAGTAGGACTAGGAATTGATAGTTTTCAACAAACTATCATTCAAGTGCGCTATTTGCGCCACACTGAGATTTACCGAGCGCAATAAAACTATTCAAAAGTTACACGGATGAGAAATTGCATATTATGCAGCAATGACACACGAGAACAGTTACTAGAAATTTATGTATCCTAATGTACGTACACGTATACGGTGAACAAAACTGGGCTGCGGCCAAAGTGAAAAAACTGCTATTTTAAAAGTTATATGGTTTAACAATAGGTGGTTTTTGCAACCAATTGAAAATAAAACCAACAGTTAGTAAAAAAATTTATGTATTTATATTTATTTACAAGGTGGCCTATGTGAAAAACATACTAGGGAAAATCCACGTGCAATAAAGCTATTTAAAAAGTTATTTGGATAATATGGGGGTTTATGCACCATGAAATAAAACAACACTGTTACTTACAAAAAATTTCTGTATTAAAATTTAAGTACTAGGGTGGCTCTTTGAAAAAACTGGGCGCAACAACGTACCAATACAACTATTTAAAAGTTTTAAGGATAAGAAAAGGTGGGTTTTGCTACCAATGACAATAAATAAGCAGTACTAGAAATATTTCTGTTTCCTAACACCATTAATGTAGTAACTTGGTGGCTCTTTGAACAAATACTGGGCTGCGGCAAACTTAAAAAAAGCTATTTATATAGTTAATGGATAGAAAAGGTGGGTTTTCTCCATTGAAATACACTTACAGTTAATAGAATATTTCTGTATCTAATTGTAAGTACAAGATGGCATCTATTGAACTAAACTGGGCTGTGCAATTAGTGTAAATTATGCTATTTAAACGTTCTTATGGTATAAGAATTGGTGGTTTTGCACAATTGAATTACTCCTGCAGTTACTAATACTTAATTTTGTTCTTTATTTTTTTTTTTTTTTCTGTTTTTCATAATGTACTGTATACTAGGGGGTGTCGTTGACAACAAATCTGGGCTGGTTACAATTTCTCTCAGTGCGTGGCCAGTGTGCTGGCCAAAAAAATGTGGTGAAAAAAATGACATTTCAAATGTATTTTCAAAGCAGAATCTGGGCCTGCACCAATATACAACCTCCATTTCAAAAGCCTGCATGCCTGCTATGTCTGGGTTCATCTGCACTCACTCCCCACGGCTGTACAGCGCTTCTTTATAAAGTCTATGTCTTACTAAGAAACTGTAATTCTATAATCTACCTATATTATCATGTTCACAAGTCCTAAAAGCTAGTTGTCTGTATGTTTTAAGAAAATAATGGTGTCTCTGAGCTGGCTGTAATGACGACGAAGACCTAGCACACTTGAAAAATCTTTGAGGATTCTCGGATTCACATATTTTAATATAAAAATGCTTCAGCTGCCCACGACTTTCTTCGTTGGATCTCAGGTGGGCATGTCCTATGATATCGTTGTTTTGCTTAGTTTGTTAAGGGCTAAAATAATGAAAGTCGTGCAATCTAGTTCAGAATGTTTGTGCTAAGGTGTGGATCCAGAGGGAAGGCAAAAACCCACATTGAGGTAGAAGCCAATTTCATCGTTTTAGGGAAAAATTCCTTCCTGACTCCAATCTGGCAATCAGAAAAATACCTGGATCAATGACCCTCTCCTGGAATTCTAGTCACTGTAACTACTGTAATATTATTACGCTCCAGAATGCATCTCAATACCCTTTTTGAACTCGGTTTATTGAATTCACAATGAACATGTCCCTCTGGCAGAGAATTACAATAGTATCAATGCTCTTTACAGTAAAGAATCCGTTCTATGTTTATGTTAGAATCTTTCGTTCCTCAAGCACGTAAAGATGCCCCCTTGTTATAGATACAGCCTGTGTATAAATATATCTTGGGAGAGATTCTCTATATTGACCTTTGATTGATATTGTTAAACATATTTTTATTATGTCCCCTGAAGCCTTCTTTTCTCTAAACTTTAAATACCCTAATCTGGCCAATTTCTTCTGTGTTCTGTAGGATTCCACCCAGTCCTTTTATTATTTTGTTGCCCGCCTTTGTACCTGTTCAAGCATCTACAATGTCTTTCTCGTGCACTGGTGCCCAAAACTGACACAATTTTCCATGTGTGGTATAACCAGTGACTTGTATAATGGGGAGAATAATGTTCTTTCAGGTGCATCTATGCACACTTTTAATGCACCACATGATCCTATTTTGCTTTGGATGTGCTGCATGGACATTGGCTTGCATACAATTAAGTTTATCGTCACAAGGATTCCCAAGTCTTCTCCATGTCACTTTTACCCAGGGTTTTTCCTTTTAACATGTAATTCATGTAATGGTTTCTCTTCCCCCATGTGCTATAACCTTGCATTTTTCAGTGTTAAACCTCATCTGCCTTTTCCCTGCCAGGCTCCAACTTATCCAGATCCCTTTGTTATTACATATTATTCTATGTGTTGATTACTTTACAGAGATTAGTACAGTCTGCAAAGTCGTTATTCTTACTGTGTATTCCCGTGTAAGATCATTAATGATAATGGTTAAAGAGGAAAAGGCCCAGTTACTGACCTTGTGGTACCCCACTAGTATACAGCGATCCAGTAGGAAGTACTATACCGTTAATTACTTTACCATTTGTTTTCTATCAGAGAGCAGTTACTTAACCAACTTGCACACATTTTACACAGTCCAAGCATCTCATTTTATTTTCACAACCTTTTATGTGGGCACCGTATCAAATGCTTTAGAAAAATCTTGATATATGACATCCAGTGCCTCACACGATCCAAGTCTAGCATAACTTCCTCATAGAAGCTGATGAGATTAGTCTGACAGGGACAGATCCTTCAATGAACCCAATGTTGAACGGCCGTTATACTATATTTTCAGATTGAGATATCCAGTATAGCCTCTCTGAGAAAACCTTCAACATTTTACAATACAACAGAGGTTAAGATTATGGCTATAGTTTTCCTGGATCACTTTTTGACACTTTTTGCAGTATTGGCACACATGTGCTTTGCGCCTATCTTTTGGGACATACCCCGTTATTAGAAAAGTCCATGATTATTAAGAATAGGGGCACCCTATTCTATGCATCATTCACTTATCCATCTCTATAGGGACACGTGGTGTAGCATATGGACCTGGGGATTTGTCTATTTTATTCATCCTAAGACGGTGATGAACTTATTCATGGGTTAGACACAAGAATCTTTTAAGTTGGAGTTTTATTTACCACACATCTCTTGCTTAAAAAGGAGAAGGTCATCCTCATCGGTTAATAACAGTGGAGAAAAAGTGTTTTTCGTTTGCTTTTTCACAATCGCCCTCTACGTCTCTCCTCATATTTTTAAAGATGGTACAAAATTTTCTGTTTAATCATTTTACTATTTATATAGTTAAAAAAATTTTTGGGGTGTAGTTTTACTTTCTATTGCTATATGTCTTTAGTTCTCCAGCTTTGCTTCCTTTATCTTATTTTACAAACTTTAATTTTTTCCATATAGCTTATAGTGCCTCTTACTGCCCTCTGTTTTAGTAGGTGAAATGCTTTCTTTTTCGTTTTTTATTGCCTCTTTTAAATACCTGTTGATCCACATTGGGTTTTTCCGTTTCTAATTTTTTTATTAACAATAAAGGGTATGTACCTATCGCCATGGTAGACTAGGTTGTTTTAAATATCTCCCATTTATTATTAGTTCATGCCAGTTCTTCCCTATAGAAGCATTTATGTTTCTATCATACATGTGAAAAACCTTTGAGATTCTCAGTTTCACCATATTTTGTTTCAAAAAATGCATTAAGCTGCCCACGACTATCAACGTATGATCTCAGGTACGGGCATGTACTATGCTTTCTTTAACTCTCAATAGAGCCAAATCAGGGCCTCTCACTGGGTCAACCGACTTTCCGTTATTCAGAGAGGAAATAAAAAATAAAAAACCACAAACCTGCAAGCTACACGTTTTTGACATAACTGTGAAAGTGGGCGTAGTCAGAAAACCAAAATGAGGCACCCTTCCTCACCATATAGATGAAAAGCAATATCACCTAATACAAACGTATGGTTCTGCACAAAAAAAAATTCTGAAAAAACAATATGCAAAACTGGGTGACACTGGCAGGGTATGTGGCACATTATTACTATACACGGCACACCACTTCACAGCGGGGCACACAACTGCAAAAAGGGGCATTACATTACATGTAAATCCTATAGAAGCACAGTCCTGCTTCTAGTAACGTAGACACTGAAACACTGAGAAAAAAAACAGGAAACGACTGTCTATGCAAATAAGAGGGTCATGTGATTTTTCCAGCCAATGACAACCATACACATCACAGTCATGAAGTCGCACACCTGCTGGCCACCAAAATGACAGGAAGCACCGAAAATGGCGCAATAGTAATACATTATCTGCAGATTGTCACCTCAAATATCACGTGATCCGAAATTTCCGATCAGCCTAAAAATCGTGCCGATTTCAACTTTGTCGATAATAATCTCTCAATCCTATTAATGTACAAATAAAAATATTAAAAGTGTTAACATCTTAATTTTTATGAGCAATTATTATGTTTTCTGGTACTGACAGTGTGAAGTTGCTGTGCTCTGGTGCTCACATGACAATATTCCCTTTTCCAATTTCTGCCAAATGCAGCACTAACAAAGGAAAATGTATGCACTTATTGTATGAAAATTCACAAATATGTTGCAAGCTGAACTAAAGAAATTCTATACAAAAATCCTTGATGTCATTTTTATCACAATTGCTGTTTATAGGATCATTGATATATATTACTGGAACAATTACTCTTTCTTTCTTTCTTTCTTTCTGCTGCACAAGTAATGTGGCTATTCATTTTTCAGGCAATAATTTAAGTAATAGATAAAAATCTAGCATAAAAATTACCCAGCATATCTTCGAATGAATTTACTCTATTTTGCATAAGGTTCTTAAAACTTGATTTTAATGTCTCTGATGACATTTATCAACTTCTCATTTTCCTCTTGCTGTCAAGGTTCCCTAGGGATCAGTGCAAAAACACTTATTTTTGCCCTCATACATTCTTGTCTTGACAACTGTAACTGCTTTCTAATTGGTCTTCCTTTCTCTAAACTCTTCCCTCTTCAATCTATCCATAATTCAGCAGCCAGATTGATGTATCTTTTCAGATGCTATACTGATGCTTCTACCCTGTGTCAGTCACTGCAATGGTTGCTTATTCAGTATAGAATACAGCATAAACTAATCACCTCTTTCCCATAAAGGCTCTCACAGTGCTGCACCCCCTATATCTCCTCCCTCATCTCTGCCTACCATCCTACCTCGACTCTGCTGATGATCTTAAATTATTTCATCATTTAAACCTCCTACTCCCTCTTGCCAGGATATCCCACATGGTGCACCAGTTCTCTGGAATGTGCCATCTAGTACAATCAAATTGATTCATAACACTCATAGTATTAAGTGTTCCCTAAACGACATCTTCTTAGACATGCCTACCAAGATCCTTAATTGTAATTCCCTCCTTTAGCCACACACATTCCTGACACTCCATGCACTAAGGCACTTGCATGTGCTTCTCTGTATATGGATGTGCTGTCTGGGTAGCATATTCATCCACTTTTATGTGCACTATCCAATATGAATAGAAGGTAGCTGGATCTACAACTAATGATTTAATTTAACCAAAACAAGTCAGTCTTTTTAAAGCTATGCACTACTGATGCTAAAGTGCTGTTTCTGTATGCTGTATACCACAGGTTGATGTACTTTTCAAAAGGATTACAATAAACGTTTTTCATGTTTTAACGGATTTATCCCCCAAAGGAAGGTGATGTGTATCTTTTTCCAGGGACTTATTCAAGCGTTGGCTCCACTTTACTGTGCTTCTGCTGAGTGGACTTCTATGAGTGGTCTGTGATGTTAACTTTAATTGTTGTATTTTTCTCTTAATTCTAAAGCCCTTCCACTTTTGTCTAGACCCCCTTCTACATAGATTGGAACCATACATACATCTTGTTGATGTAGTTATGGGTTTTTGCACTATATATCAAATAAAGATGTATTCTTTAACTTTTTTTGATATATATACACTATAGAAGGCTTGTTAGAAGATAAACTCAGCTTCGGATGTTACATGCCTCTTCAGGAACCTCCTCTGTTGGAATTTAGACTTGCTATGAACAATGTCTACAATTTTGGGGGACTTCCAATGCTATCGGCACATCCAATGCTAAAAAATTCTATGGAACCCTGGGTGTCAAAATATTCATTATACCAATAGATAAATTTCTTGAATGGTTTTTGTTTCCAAAATAAGAGTAAATTCTTTGAGTCTTTTTCCTGAACTGGTACCTCAGGGGCTGTGCAAACACCGTATTGAGACAATAACGATTCCAGCATAATCTGTTCTCATAAAGCCAAATTGTATTCCTTCCCTTCCGTGCCTTGTTTTGTATCCAAACAACAGGTTATGACCACACATGGAGCATTTTAGAGGGGAACTGTGTAGTAAAATAATGAGGTAATTTTTTCCCCTATTATCCCTAAAAGAAATATTTTAAGCAAAATATACCTATAAAAAATATATATATATTTTTTAATTTTTATGACCTAATGCTAAAATTGTATAAAGGACCTGTGAGCTAAAAATTGTCCAAAACCCATAGATCGTTTCATTGAGGGGTGGAGATTCAAAAATGAAGCCCTTCTCGGAAGGTCTCTTCTGTTTTGACCCCTCAAATCCTCTGCAAACCTGAAACCATGTCTGAAAAACATCCTCATGAATCCACAAGCTGCGCCTGTATTTCTGATGTCTGTGTGTTAAGTCACACACTGAGGCCTCATTTGAAATATTTCTACAAAATGCAGATTCAGGGTAATAAACACTGAAATCTGTTCCTTTTTTAACACATGCTGTGGTGCAAAAAAAAAAAGATTATGAATAAATATATTCAAAACAATTTAATTTTTAAATTTCACCCTTTTTTATTCTTTAATTCCTAAACACTTGAATGGTTAAAGAACTCACTGAATGCTATTCTGAATACTTTTAGGTGTGGAGTTTGTAATCTAGGGTGACTTATGAGGATTTGTAACATGTAAGACTCGAAGCCTCTGGAAATATGTAAGACTCGAAGCCTCTGGAGAAATAAATTGGTGAATAGAATTAGATGTTTCGTAAAGATGTGAAAAATTGCAGCTAAACTTGAGACTTGTAACATCCTAAAAAAAAAAAGTGTTTAAAATCTTATGCCAGCATAAAGGAGACCATATGGTTTATGCTGAATATTAAATTATTTGTGATGTATGAATATGTGCCTCACTAATAGAGATGTACGAATTTCTCAAAAATTCGATTCGGTGAATTCACCGAATTTTCCGACAAAATTCGTTTCGGTCCTAATTACTTCGGGACGAATCACGTTAAAAAACAGCTATTTCCAGGTGCACAGAGCCTGCAGGGTGCTGTAAAAACGTTGTGCCATGCTTAAATAATGCAGATGGAGTTTGGGTTTTTGGTCTTCATACAATGTTGTGTTTTAGTATGACAGCATATGACTGCCGCCGCTCTTAGAATCGCTTCACTATAGAATTCCCTGGGAACTTAAGAGGGCAAAACTGACCAAAAAACTGAAGCGGGAATGTAGCCTATAAGTCAAGGGAGCAACAGCTGGAAAAAAAACAAGCTGAGGGGTCAGGTGGCAACCCTCAGTGAAAAGAGTGTGGAGGTGACGGCAGCAAAAACAGCAGCATGAGGTCAGAGAGGGGCCCAAAGACATTCTGGAGTTGCAAAACAGGAGTAAAGGCACAGAAAAAATGGCAAAAATGGGCACAGTGTGGAGGTCACGGCAGCAGCCGACAAGCAGTTGCATGAGGTCAGAGAGTGGCACAATGACATTCTGGAGGTGCAAAAACAGGAGTAGGCCACAGAATGGCACAATGACAGACATGGAGGCACGGCAGCAGGCAATGAGGTCAAAAGAGTGGCACAATGACCAGAGTGTGGAGGGAAAGGAGCAGCCACAGCAGCAGCATGAAGTCATACAGTGGCACAATGACACAGTGTGTAGGTTCACGGCAGCAGGCCACAGCAGCAGCATGAGGTCAGAGAGTGGCACAATGACAGAGGGTGGAGGGCATGGCAGCAGCCACAGCGCAGCATGAGGTTAGACAGTGGCACAATGACATTCTGGAGGTGGCAAAACAGTAGTAGGGCCCAAAAGAGAGGCACAATGACAGAGTGTGGAGGTGGGGGCAATACCATCCCCCGGTAAAGATGGTGGTAGGCAGATGGAGAAAACTGGCAGCAGATGTGGGCATCAGGCGGGTGGCGGCATCAGAATAGTGGCTAAGGCAGGTAGTTTGAAACCCAACTCATTTCTAAATTTTTTGGTGGGGTGTCTTTGCGATGTACTGACGCCAAGGCACGGTTGGGGAAATCCGGGCCCCGATCCGGCCTGTTTTAATCTTGAAAAAGGGCATCTTTCCACTTTTCCCCGGGGAAAAAAGCGGGTTTCCTTGGGGTTTAACGAGGGTTTCCCCGCCGCACTGAAACCCGCTCTGATGCCACACTACGGCGGGCAGGACATTTCTCCCACGCAAACTTGGCAAGTTGGGCCACACATCCATTTTGGGCTGCCCTTATTTCCCGGGGGACCTTCTAACGGGGTGGCGAGTGCATTGGACCGGGGAGATGGCAAAAAGAAACAACTCCCCTTTGCAAGGGGGGGACCCTTGACGGGTGCAATGGATGCGTGCCAGGGCGTTGTGCTGCTTTTTCTGCGGCGGTTTTTAGGACCACCTATTGAGCCCTTTTCTCCCGGGCACCGGAGGTGACGCGCATGTGTTTATCGGGCCCCGTGTCCAACTTTTTAGCTCCTGGCCACGCTTCACTTCTGCCCACGGATTCTACATATACCCATATTGGGGCTCCCCCCGTGTCTTAGAAAAGAATTCCACACCCCCGAGAGTGAATTTCCCCCCAATCTCGAAAGAGTGAAACTACCCGCCGCTTCTTCACTAGCCCCCTGTGACGTACTTTCTTTGGCCTTGAAGCGGTTTTTTACCCCGTGGCTCTTGGATCCTACCTCAAAACTGCGCACCCTGCTGACTCAGGCCACACAACCCACTTTCTGCTGCGCTGTGCCTGACGCAAGCTGAGCCCCCTTTTCCTGACACGATAAGCCCTTGCTCCCCGGCTCCCAAATGCGCGGGTAACATCTTGGGTTTGTTCTCATGTCACTGCGTCTCATCACCCGGGCTTGGGATGCGAGGCTGACCCCCCACAAAATGACCTCCCATGCCCCTCCAACATCTATACTTTGCCGCCTACTGCAAGAAGCGGGGATATTGGCTCCATTTTTTTCGCTGCGAAGTAGCTGCTGACCTGCCCCTCACCCCGTGTATAGTGGCACAGCCCCCCACCCACATAGTAGATCTCTGGCTGAGGGAACCGGATTTGGGGGAGAGGCGGTTTAGGACAGGTGAGGGCCCCTGACTCCTCCCCCCGGGGGAGCCAACTAAGGGTTGTGTTTGACATTTTCCCCCCGACTCTTGGCTGGGGTTGTCAGATGTCACTGGGGGGAAGTGGATGACCTATTCAACCAACAAGAACCCCTTTGGGTGCTAGTCAACACGGCCGCTAGATACAGCGCATTTTTTGGCCCTCACGAGTGACCCCCCTGCGACGCCCCTTGCGTTCTGCACCTGGGGCCCGTTCCGGGAAAGTTTTTGGCCCCTGCCACCCGTGCGAGTGCCCCCTCTCTGTTGACATACTGTTTTTCTAAAAATTCAACATGTTTGATGAAGAAATCGTATAATAAATAACACCTCTTATTTGACTCCAAAAAAACCCACAAAAAAGCTTGGGGAACCCTTTTTTTTAACCCTTGCGCTCCACAAATGGGGAGAAAAATTTTCTTGTATGTGCGTTTAAAAAAAACCCGGGGATTTTATAATATAAAAAGCACAAACAGGCTTTAAATTAAACCCTTTGGGAAAAAATTAAGCACGGAAAAAATTCTTTTTGGCGGTGAAAAAGAACTTTTTTTTTAGTGATCCAAACAGCAGAACAACGTTTTTAATTAAACCCGGGATCTAAATTGCGCAAAAGAAAGGAAAAACCAAAAATTACAGTTTTTGTACCCCTTTTTTTGGGGTATTTTACATACACAACAACGAAAAACTTGTAATTAACCTTCATTGTGAATTTGTACAGGAAAAATTTTATTTTTTTGCCGTGAAAAAAAAACTTTTTTTTAAGGGGTTTAATTTCCCTTGGGTTAAAAGGGTGGCCCAAAAAAAAACCACCCCAAAAAAAACCCCCCGCTTAATTTAACTTTTGGGGGGTTTTTTTCTAAAAAAATTTTTTTTCCCCGTAAAAAGTTTTTTTTTGGGCCAAACGGAAAAATTTTAAACCCTTGGAAAAAGCGTGTACAAAAATTCCCCGTAGGGTTTTAAAAGTGGGTAACACACAAAAACAGAAAAACTTGTAATTAACCTTCGGTTGTGAATTTGCTCAGGAAAATTTTTTTTTTTGCCGGGAAAAACAACTTTCTTTTATGCCCACAAAGCAAACAAGCTTTAATTTTTAACCCCTGGATTAAATTGCGCAAAAAAAATGACAACCAAATTTAAGGGGTTAATTGGATTTAAAAAGCTGTTTCTTTAAATAAATTTACAACAGAACGGTTTAAAAACCCTTTGGGATATTCAATGTGCTGAAGCAGCCCTGACAGATAGCATTAAAATTTTATATGCAGCGCTAAAAGGCCCCACGGGAATTATTTTCCAATACCCCACAAAATCAAATTTAGAACGTAAGAGAAGCGTCCTGGACAAGCTTGACACCCCCCCAAAAATCGCTGATAAAAGTGAGTTTTTTTTGATGAGAACTAAACAACGGCGGG
The DNA here is from genome assembly GCA_025379985.1 of Phyllomedusa bahiana. Taxonomy (NCBI): domain Eukaryota; kingdom Metazoa; phylum Chordata; class Amphibia; order Anura; family Hylidae; genus Phyllomedusa; species Phyllomedusa bahiana. The sequence continues at coordinate 15,959 of JAODAL010029398.1, forward strand.
AGCCCCTTTCCATCCCTACAGTGAGAGCGGTAAGTATGCCACGCGCGCCCCCGGCTTTAATGCGGTGACGTCACAAAAATCTCGCGGTCTCTGATTGGCTTCATCTCTGCACATTAAAGCAGGCTACGCTTTTCTTCCTCCCGGGACTTCTTTTGCCCCATGTAAGCCATGTGTCGCAGCCTTTTTTATCATTAAAAGCACGCTTGCCCCCCGCGAATCCCCCCAAATTCGACTTGTCAGTTTTTGAAGTTTTCCGAAATTTCAAAAAACAAATTTCCCCACTTCGTTAGAATCGATTCGCCCATCTCTACTCACAAACCAAGAAATTAAAATTTTAAAAACTGTTCTAAATGTTGTAAAAATTATGATTTTTTATTAAAACCACAAATTATATTAATCAAAATTTACAACGACAATAAAGTAGAATGTGTTACAAAAAAAAAAAAAAATGTTATGCTTTTTAACCCAAAATTGGGAGTTTTCATAAAATTTTTTAAAAAGGTTGTCCAGTTCATGCAAAAAAGCAATACTAAGCTCCTGGTGCCATGTAAAAAAAAAAAAAAAAAAAATCACTATACTTACATTCCTCCTCCCCTATGCTCCAGCGCTGGTTGATTCTGGTCCTCTGTTTACCTTCCTCTTCTTCCAGATTGGGAAGTCACATACCACACCTTACATGGGGTGAACAGCTCCGAACAGTGAGTAAAAAGGGCCATAACAGCCTTCAATGACGGCATTTTGGAAGAAGAGCAACATAAAATGAGGTGTCTTAACCAGCAGGCCTGATGTGGTAGTAACAGGAGGTATTCCCAGGTTACTATGGTGGATTACCCATGTCTTTTTACTCCTATTGAATGTACATCAGAAACTATTAGTCTGTAGGCATACACCGGTTTCACAGTTTTGTTATGCCTCTGATGGTAACGTTGCAACTTTGCCATCATAACCCCGAAGCCTAATCACTTTGCAACTGTGGTCCACGTTTTGGCGAAACATGGAGAGGAAAGGGTTGTTGGTTTTTATATATAATTTAATATAAAAATATTTAATAAAATTATATGTAATAATTTTTTTGGTGTGTGTGTGTATATATATATATATATATATATATATATATATTTATTTATTTATTTATTTATTTATTTTTTTTACTTAGCACCAAAGTTTATACATGTCACCCTAAGTTCCTGGAGCCCGACACGCCGGTTCTAAGTTGGTGTAGAGTATGACAGTATGTATGAAAGAGTGTTATGTTGCAAACACTGGCGCCTAGAGTGTTATGCGTCAAAATTTGTCTCAGTTATGGTACGGATTTGTTTGGCAGCTTCACGTCAAACGCATTTTTGGCACATTCAAAAATGCAGTGTCTGGTGCAGACTGCATGCAGAGTACACCAGAAAACTGGCACAGCCCCATTCATACATGTCACCCTTAGTAATTTTTTTAGGAACCAGACATCAACGTTATCATTAAGTTGGGGAATCGATTTAACAAGTGGAATTTGTTTAGAATTTCAGGAAAACTTTTTTTGGAACAAGTCGAACTTTGGGGTACTTGGGGTGAACGAAGTGTGCTTTTAATTGTAAAAGGGCTCGACACATGGCGCTACATGGGGCAAACACTCGGGAGGAAAAGGGGCATACCCTGCATACTTTGCAAGGTGAAGCCAATCAAGACCGGGGGGTTTCTTGACGTCACCCATTATATAACCCCCGGGGCGCGACCCCCGGGAGCTCACACTCCTCTCACTGGCTCATCAAAAGGTGCTGCCGCGGCTGATACCCTTTTACTAAAGAATTGATTTTTATATGCGTTTTCGTGGGGTGTCTCAGCTTGTCTCAAGATTGTTCTTTAATGTTTTTTTTAAATTTTTTTTGGGAATTGAATCTGAAATCCATGGCGTCCACTGCAGCGCATTAATTCAATTCCAAGGGGAAATCTAACCAGTTCCTTTTGTATTCATTTAAAGAAACAGCTTTTTTTAAAATAAAAAAAACATTCATTTTTTGGCTGCTAAATTCTATTGCGCAATTACAACCAGGGTTAATTAAGCGTTGTTTTGCGGGTTTGTGACCCAAAAACTCTTTTCAACCCAAAAAAATAAAAATTTTTTTCCTGTAGCCTAATTCCAAGAAAAGGGGTTAATTACAACTGTATCTCTTTTGTGTGGCGTAAAAAAAACACGCAATTTAACCCCCACAAAGCTACTTTTTTGGGGGCCATTTTTTGGGCGCAATTTACATCCGGGGGTTAAATTAAGCTTTTGTTTTGCTAGTGTGCTGACAAAAAAAACCGTTTTTTCAACGCCAAAAATAAAAATTTTTCCTGTAGCCAAATTTTCATGTCCCAAGGTTAATTAACCCTGTTTGTGCTTTTACTTTTATAAAAACACATTTTTTTTTAAACCACATAAAAGTAAATTTTTCCGGGCCTTTTGTGAGCCAATTTATACCCAAAGGGTTACCCAAGCTTGTTACTGGTTAATTTGGGGATAAAAAACAGGGTGTATATTTATCAATACAAAATTCATCTCAAACATGCTGTACATTTTAGAACAAACATATTCAACAGAGGGGGGGCGGGGGGCTTGCACCTGCAGTGCAGGCACAAACTTTCCGGGAACGGGCCCAGGCGCAACAGCAAGGGGACGTCGCAGCGGGGGTACCGGTGGGGCCCAACTGCCGTGTATCTAGGGGGCCGTTGTTTGTTAGAAACCCAAGGGTTCTTGTTTGGGTTGACTAGGCTCATTTCCCCCGATGACATTGACAACCCCCAGAAAGCCCGGGGGGGAACCCAACACAACCATTTTTTGGCATGGCCCGGGGGGGGGGTAGGGCCCTGACCTTTCCTCAGCCCCCCTCGCCCCCATCCTTTCCCTCAGCCAAGACACTATGGGGTTGGGGCTCAAGGGGCCACAAATAGCGGGGGATGAAAAATTTTTGAGGGGGGCAGTAGCCTATTTGGGGCAGCGAAGAAAGGGGGCCAAATATCGCCTGCTTCTTGCAGTAGGGGGAAAAAGTTAATGGGGAGATGGCATGGGAGGTCATGTTTAAAGGGGCAGCCTCGGCATCCCAAGACCGGTATGGGGACAGCAGTGCATGAAACACAAATAGATGTTGATTACCCGACCGCATTGGGGAGCCGGGTGAGGCAAGGCTTCATCATCGTCAGGAGAAGGGCGTCAGTTTGGCGTCAGGCAGAAAGCCGCCAGCAAGGGGGTCCCGTGTGGCCGTGAGTCAGCAGGATAGCCATGTGGGGTCGGAGCCAAGCCCAGGGGGTAAAAAACCCGCTTCCAGTCCAAGAAAGTGCAGCAGGGGCTCACGGGGGAGCGGGGGCAGAACCCAACCAGTGGGAGCTTTGGCGGAAAAATCCATACTCGGCGGTGTGGCATTTTTTTGAAAAGACCCGGGGGAGCCGAATATGGGTATTGTAGAATCTGTGGGCAGAAAGGGGAAGCGTGGCCAGGGAGCAACGTTGGCACCCGGCCCTGCGCAACAAAGAAAAGCGCCCATCCGGGGGCCGGGGGAAAAACGTGGTCAGATGTGGTGGCCCATCCTGCCGCCGCACAAAGCGCACAGCACGCCCATGGCACGCATCCCATTGCAGCCAGTCAAGGCTCCCCCACCTTGCAAAAGGGGAGCTTTTCTTTTTTGCATCATTCCCCCCAACTTCCTGCTCCTGCTACTGTTTCCCAGCAGTCGTTCACGAGGCGATTGCAAAGAACAAAATTGTGTCCCGCCATCCTAAGGTGCAGCCCGACCGGCCCTGTCCCAAATTGTTGGTACTGCATTCTCCCCCCTTTCCCAAAAGGTGGATCTGCACCCTTTTAGAAACTAATGGCTTGTCCAGCCGAGATGGGAGTTCCAAGCCCTAATTTCTTTTCCAAAAGGCAGTACCACACTTCAAAATTTTGTTTAAACAGAAGGGGGTCAGTCCTTGAGTTATCGGTTTTGTTCCAAGGGGCACGGCAGCGCGGGGCTGGAGTGTAATACGGTAGGCCAGTACATGTCCTTTCGGGCCCCCTGGGGGAATGTGCTTCCAGCCCCGGGGACACCAACAATTGGACAGGGACCCGGGTTTCTCCTCCACGTTTCAAAAGCTGCACCTGCCCAATGTCCCCCCCTCCTCCTCCTCCACCCCCCCCACCTCTCAGCCCCACAATACTGCTCCATATACCAAAGTGTAGGGGACAGCGGTGTCAGCAGTTTTTTACACCTGGCTTTTCCTCGGGGAAACGAATCACACAGGGGAAAATGCTCCGCGTCATGCAGCTAAATTTATGGTGCTTTTTTTCCCGCCCAAATGAAAAAGGAACCCTGGGAGGCAAGGGAGGAACATTGGGGCCCGCTGACCAGGGGGGGATGGTCCATGCGCCCTGATGGCACACGGTTCAACTGGTTGTGAAAATTTTCCCGAGTCTTCCACCGTCTTCAGAACATTTTGAAAAAAGGCCAGGAAACTGTGGGAGCACTTTATCCATTCGTACAAAGCCCGGAAACCCTCCCGATTGCAGCGGCAGGGCTCCCCCAAACACTCTGATAGCGATTTTCCACCCCCTGGAATTCCACCTCACTGTTTTTGGGCCCACTGAGAACAGGAAAAAGGGATTAAAGATTTTTTGATGACCAGGCAACAGAAGTACTCCCTGTTTTTAAATTTTGTCAGCCAGTGGCAGCTCAAAGGTTACACCCGCCGTTTGTTGGGCATTCGAGGAGGGACGTTTTTGCAGTCGCCCGGACTTTGGGAGAATAACGTCATTCCCCCCGATTCTGTCCTGGAACAGATGCTGAAAAACTGTCTGGGCAGGGGGCTGGAGACGTGGCGATTTAAACTCGTGGCCACATGGTCCCTGGGACTGAAATGGAGGAGGGGAAAGGGGGAAAATTGGAGCAGAAGCATTGTTGGGGAAATGATGGATTTTTTACCCCAGGTGACAAAAGAGGAGGGCAGGAGCAGCTGGAGGGGGGGATGGAGATGAGGAAGATGAGGCAATACCCCCCAACACCGGGCATAACAGTGGGAAAAAGGAGGCAGGGACCCCTGGGAGTCACTTGTGCAAAAGGGCCCCCAGCTGTTATTTGCCCGGTATTGGGCAGCCCAATAGTCAGATCCCGGCAGAGGGATGACTTCTCTCTCCACCCTATTGGGAACCTCGCTACCGTCCAAAATGGGAGCCTTTTTCCCGCATTTTTAAGGGGAAAACAAACTCAAATTCAAAAGGGGAAATCCTCCGTAATCAGTTGGCCGTGCCTTGTGCGGCATCGTCCCCCTCGACAGGGCTGACCGGGGGGTTCCTCAGCGCCACGTCTACGCCCCGGGCTGCTGGGGGGAAAAAGGTGGGGGGTTAGGAGCAATACCAGCTACATCTAAATAACCCAATCTGGAGTCACTGATGAGCAGCTTCCCTTTACCTGCTAGTGAGGAGGGCAGTGCCAGCAGAGCAGCAGGACCTGGGGCAGTCCCGAAAAAACAGGGGGGCCTACTTGGGCAGATCTCCACCTCAGTTAGAAGATCCCTGGAACGGGACCAAAAATGGGTTTGGGGGGCCGCAAAATTGCCGGTTTGCAGTGGAGAAGCTGTCCTGCCCGGCCGTGTGTTGGATCAGGCGGGTGTTTAGTGGCGGCGGGGGGGCCCTCGTTACCCCAAGGAAACCCCCTTGTCCACGGGGAAATGGGAACGACTACCTTTTTCAAGATGAATCGGCGTGGACGGGGGGTTTCCCCACAAACCCAAAGCCTTAGGCGTAGTCTGGGTTTAAAAATACCTGCCTCGCCACTTTCTGATGCCGCCACCCACCTGATCCCCACTCTGCTCCCGTTCTCCATCTGCCTAACCACTTTTCCCGGGACTGGTATTGCCCCCACCTCAACATCTGTCTTTTTACCACCTATGCCCCTGCTGTGCTGCTGTTCTGTTGCCCTGACATCCACACGTGTCATGGGCCACTTTTGACCTCATCTGCGCTGTGGCTGCTCCCCTGTCCCCACCTGGTCATTGTGCCACCCTGAAAACCCAAAGCTCTGCCGCCGTGACCTCCCTCTCATCATTGTGCCATCTGTGCCTTTTCCCCTGTTTTTGCCCCTCCAGAAAGTCATTGTGCCATGCCTGACCCTTTCTGGGGGTGCCCCCTTTTTTCCCTTTTTTTTGTTTTTACCCCAAACAAGCCTGGGGGGGGAAATTTGTTTGGGCCCCTCTGTGGCCCCAAACTGTTTTGCCACCTTTCCCGAAAGTCATTGTGCCACTGCCTGACCTCAGCTGCTGCCGCCGTGACCTCCCCTCTCAGTCATTGGCCCTTCTGTGGGGTTCCTCCTGTTTTGCCCCCTCCAAAAAGTCTTGTGCCACTGCTGACCTCTACGCTGCCCGCCTGACCTCCCTCTCAGTCATTGTGCCACTCTGTGGCTTCCTCGTGTTTTGCCCCCTCCAGAATGTCAATTTTTGCCACTTGCCTGCCCTCATGCACTGTGGGCTGCCGCCGTCACCCCACCTCCACACTCAGTCCACTAATGTTTGCCAAACCTGAGCTCTCAGCTTCTTTCTTTCCTGCTTTCCGCTGGCAACACAGACTTTATAAGCACACATTCCCGCTTCCAGTTTTTTGGTTCAGTTTTTAGCCCTCTTAAGTGGCCCAGGGAATTTTATAGTGAAGCGATTCTAAAATTGCGGGACGGCAGTCATCCTTCGTGTCATACTAAAACACAACATTGTATGAAGAACCAAACCAAGCTCCCACTGCATATTTAAGCATGGCACCAATGATTCTACAGCACCCCTCGAAGGCTCTGTGCAGCCAGGAAATTGCGTGCTTTTTTAACGCGATTTCGTTCCGAAGTAAGTTCGGAATGAGAACAAATTTTGTCGGAAAATTCTCGAAGTTACCGAATCGAATTTTTGAGAAATTCGCCCATCTCTAGTTATCATATTTCTGATACATCAATCATTTTCATAAATGTCATTTGATGTAAGAGGGTCTATATACCTTGCAGTGGAATACATTTTTAATGGTTTGTAAAATATTTATTTAAAGAAAAAGAAGAAATCCATTAAAGACTAATGTAACAAATAAAACAGGAAGGAAAACAAAGTCATTCACTGTAACTTAAATGTCACTTTTGCTTAAAATTGTTAGCAGAGCAAATTTTTGCTTGGTGCTTTATATGTGCTATAATTTGACCTTCAGAATTATTATGCATTCTCACATTACAGCTTTGAATAATTTATTCAATTTCTGCAGGGGAGTATAAACATAGTTTGATAAGACTGAATTTCATGTCCAGATGCCATAGCTTTTTTCTCATATTAAATAGGATTTCATACTATTTGCCAAAAAGGATGTATGTATATATATATATATATATACCGTATATATATATATATTAATAAATGCTTAAAATGTGTCACTGTTGCTCACAAATTTCACAATCTGCTTTGATAAATGCTCATTGCCAAATAATTTGATCACCCTCTACTCCCATTTTAAATCCTTAAGAAATCAGAAAGTGCAAAATGGCAAAAATACACTTGCTGCTCCAAATAATGTGGAAGCTTTGGCTGCTGTATCATTTGTTTCTGAGATTGATAGCCTGATAGGTTTAGGAAGTGCCTTAGGCTTGCTGGTTACAAATAGGTGTACTGAAAAAAAATATAATTACTGGGATGTCACAAAATACGATTGCTAAGCATTGAGTTAAAATGAAGGAAATAAAATCAGAAGAGACATTGCATCAAGTAGTAAAACAGTAGAAATAACAAAGGACTCATGTAATGTTTTAACAACATCAAGTTCAATTTGCAACATTGTTAGCTAAAACAAATATTCCTGCAAATTACTTATTTTTCTTTTACGGCTAGAATCACACAGGCCGTTTTTGTGGCAACTTTCACGGCACTTTCTACATACAAAAGGGTGTTTCACATTTAGGTCGACATCAATGAATTGAATGCGCCATTTTTGTAACTTGAAACCAGTTCTAAATAGATATAGAGGAGGGTATAATATGAAAGTATGTGAAAAAAAATAGGCTTGGTCATTAGGTGTTAAATAATTGACCCATACACAACAATAAGTACATATGTCACACATACATTGGCCATATACACTACACATGACACTCACATCACACAACACTTGCCCGCCTCACAGTAAGCTCTGTCCATTCATGAAAGGCTCTGTCCATCCCAATTGAAATTAGCAAAGTTAAACTTTCATTTGGTCCTCCAATTCCTGCTATTTAGTTTGGCCCTTCTTCCCTAGGACCCCATTGAAGTGGAAACAGTTGCACAGGCAACTGACCTACGGAATAGCAGTTGCTTCACAGAGCAGGAGCAGAGGGGAAGGTAGGTTGGAACAAAAGCAAGCCTAGTATTGATTGACTGAGGCTCAGCCAATGAAAATAAAGCATAGATTTAGCACCACTCTTCTGGGTTATGGTATCTCATAGCCTGGAGAAAAAGTGCAGGTAGGCGGACTATGACAATGCTCCGGTGCCTGATGCAGCAGCTTCTGGTATAATCCACCATTAAAGGGTGCCCAGCATGTGTTGATCCCGGGGCCAACCGGGATTGTTTTACTGTATATGCAAAAAGAAGGAATAGCTGATGTTAATGGGACAAATGTTGTAAATGCATGTAATATACTAAGTTGGCTGAAAGTGTATATGGTTCAGGACAAGTTAAAATAAATATGAACAAGGCTCTGTAACCAAATGGATTATAGAAAAGGTTATTACTTCAGTTAGTTCTGTTAGTCCTGACAATATTATTTAGAGTTTCTTTGGTGACTTGTACAGTGCCAAGAACTAAAGGATCTGGTAAAAGGCAAATATAACACAAAGCTTACAAAAGGACTCTAGGTCTTGCCCAGATAATATTGACCATTTAGCCAAACACAATAAGAAAATTAGAGGTCTTGAGGGGCTATGCAAAGTGTTTGATATTAGAGCTCATAAACATCTTGGTACTGTACCCAAAGAGTTGGGGTAAATATTTCCTACTATGTTTGGTCCCCAGGTTTAAGTGGTGTCCCCCTGGGTCCAGTGCACTTTTATTTAAAGGGGTTTTCTTGCTATGAAGATCATAGTTTAAATTGAGGGGACCAAAAATGTAAACATGTACGTCCTTGGTTACCATAAGCAAAATGCTATGGTTTAAGAGAACGGGCTGATCGGGGGAGAGAGAGAGGGGGGGGGAGCACGATTCAGTGAGAGCAATCAGTGGTAGGTACGGGAGAGGGTGCGAGTCAGGGACAGCACTCAATGGTAGGTGTGAATGGGGGAGAGAGAGATTCAGTGACAGCAATCAGAGGTCCGGCAGCATAGAGAGATCATATGCAATCCCATGAAAACACAAACAGATAAAGCATATAGTTTTGTTCTGCAGATCTGTAGAGGTCAGAGGTGTAATAATCTGCAGGATATATCACTGTGAGAGACAGAGAAAAATAAATCACCCATCTTTCCGTGTAAAATGTCCATTCTAATTTCAAAGTATGTGGCGAAAGCGAGAACTGTAGATATACACTATCGAGTTACACTTAACTTTCCACTTCCAAAGACAGCTGAGAACCTCTCCCTTCCCCCAGCTCACACAGAATGAATTCTCATGTGCACACTCTGGGGCGTGTCTGCAGAGAGTGAAGATACTCCCTGCTGGGAGGAGAAACATGCACCTCCATTTTACAAACTCTGCTTAGCAACCAGCATAAATGGCTGCCAAATAGTGAAATGAGAAAACCCCTTTAACTTATTTATTATTTAAGTAAAAGATGCTTTTAACAGCACTGTTTCTATTTTTATAAATGATACCAAGCTATGTAGTGTAGTGCAATCTATGGAAGATGTTCAGAAATTGCAAGCAGACCTGGACACACTGAGTGTTTGGGCATCCACTTGTTAAATAAGGTTCAATGTGGATAAATAGAAAATAATGCATGTTGGCGCCAGTAATCTGCTTGTATCCTTTTTCTCACTGTCCAACTATCGCCCAATCTCACTGCTTCCATTCGCCTCTAAACTCCTTGAGCGAGGGCGGAGCCTGACTGGCAAGCTGAGCGGCAGCATCTGAGAGGAGCTCCAGCACTTGCTCCTGTAAATCCTGTGTTGGAGCAGGCATAGGACTTTACAAACTCCGTGGACAACAAGCAGAGCTGTTTCTCATACCTGGAGTATTCTGGTCACTTTCCAGACCTGTGGTGCGATGACTCGCCGCAACAAGGAGCCACAGAAGGTGGAGAGTGGAGCTGAACAAGAAGCCAGGGAAAGCGTGGCTCTGCAAGAGAACAGCAGGGAAGCAAGCAGAGGTACCGCATGGGACACTGGCTAAATTACCCAATAGGGCCCACAACCTTCCACATCTTCCTCTGGCACAGAGTCTCCCAGTAAGCAACAGCAGGATGCTGGAAATATACAAGCAGTGGCTGTGACAGACAAGCAAAGAGCACAGGAAGAGATAAGTGCCAGCAGCATGCATACAGGAGCCAGACCTAAAACAAATACACAGGTCACTCCTAGTTTACAAGCACAGCAAGATACAGAGGAGCCTACGCTGAGGGTTGTGCTTCAAGCTGTTCACCAATGCCATACTGCTTTATCCACCCTGACTACACAAGTTGGTGGTCTTAAAGAGGATATCAACATCATGCGGCATGATATGCAGAGATATGCTGAGCGGGTCAAAGCTGCTGAAACCAGAATCAGTGATTTGGAGGATCAATTTTATTTCCTATGCAGCGGGACTGGGAGTCGCATTTCAGGTGTCAAGAACACTATTTTGCCAAGACGGATGATCGGGAGGAATCGTCCGCAAAAAACAAGGTGCGCATCGTGGGAGTGCCCGAAAAAACAGAGGGCTCCAACCCATCAGAGTTCTTTGAGACCTGGCTCACTAATATCTTTGGAAAAGGACTCCTTTCCCTTCTTTTGTTTGCAGTTGAGAGGGCGCACAGGGTCCCAATGCGCCCATTACCTCCAGGGGCCCCGCCTAGATCAGTGCTGGTTAAGCTGCTGCACTTTAAAGATAGGGGACACTATATGCGCAAAGCGCGCCTTCAGCAGGACGTCATGGTGGAAGGGGCTGTGGATCCCCTTCTATCCGGATTTCTCTCAGAGGTTCAAAAAAGAAAGCGCAGTCCAGGATGTCAAGAGGCGGCTCTCCGGCGCTTCGGGTGCAAAAACGCCATGCTATTCCCACCCAGACTCCGAGTGGTGGGGGTTAAACTCTACACATTTCTTTGAAACTCCAAGAGACGCTATGCATTTGGAAATTGCCCAGAATGAATCCTCCATCAAAGCGCAGCTTCCAGAGGAGTCGGGAGAGATAAGTGATCACCACTGTACACATTTTCTTCACTTCCCCTCTTGATTTCCTTGCTTTATTTTTTCGTCCTGCTCCAACCCAGTTCTATGTTTCATTTTTAAAATACATTTTTAGGAGCAGGGGTGGTTGGAGAAGAAACTGTTAGTCTTGTTTTTATGCAGTTAACTGTTGCCTTCACTTCCGGTCGTATGGAGGACTTGACCCCTTTTTTTTAGGCTGTTTACAAATTTTGCACATTTTTAATTTCTTGTATTTTGTAATATTTTACAATTGTTGGTTTACATGTTTATCTTTTGAGGGGGGGAGGGTTTATCTATCTCCAGAATGCTTTGCTTACTTTGTGAGGCGGGTTTGGGAAACGGCTTCCATCCATCATCTTGACAGTTAAAAAGTTACTTGGTCACTTAATGGACAAAAGGATGTTAGATGGCGGATAAGATAACACTCCCTTCCCCGGGAAATGTCAGGGACTGAGTGACCCAAACAAAAGATATGCGATGTTTAATTTTCTTTCCCAATATCAGCCAGCTATATTGTTTATTCAAGAGACACATATGGTGCCCCGATACAGTAAAAGGGCTTCAAAGGGCATGGGTGGGTTGGGGAATCATTGTTTACACAGTAATTATTCAAGGGGATTTATATTCACCCATAAATCCATTCCTTTTGAATGTCTGGCTTTTGGGAGAGAGATGGGGAGGGGAGATATATTTGTGTATACTGTAAAATATATACTTGCACATTTTGTTTTGGCAAAACAATTTAAAAACCTTTCCACCCTATAATTGCAGTACCTTTAAAGCAGTGCTTACTTTTGTGGATGGTTATCCTGATGTCCCCAGTTCTTATTATGGGGGATTTTAATACTGTGGTGGACCCACATTGGGATAAATTATCAGCAAATATGTATTAACTACCCTCAGCATTGACTCCGTTTGGACACATGATTGGAGAGTTGGAACTTGTAGACATCTGGCGTGCTAAACACCCTACTGAGTTTCACTATTCCTGTTATTCTAGTACGTATAACACATTGTCTAGAATAGATATGGCTTTGGGTAATCAGCGGCTCTGTCAAATGGTTACTAAAACTGAGTATTTTTAAACACGCTCCATTTCTGATCATTCGCCAATGCTGATACAGATTAAAATTCCTGATTTATCCTTTAGGAAAATATGAGGCGGTGGAGATTTAATGCTCTATGGTTGCCCTAATGGATACAGTTAAATTGGCGTCAGTTTTGGAGGAATTCTTTCAGGTGAATATGGACTCAGCTCCGATCATTTACAGTGTGGGACACTAATGAAGGCGTACCTTAGAGGGGGGCTGAAACGGGAAATTAGCACCGTGAAGTTTAAAAGGGGGCAGCTAGAAAAAACTATCCGTGAGCAAGTCAATGCTGCTGAGAATCGATTCGTTTTGCTTCGAAACTTCACAAGCCGGGGGGAAAACTGCGTAAGGCGAGGATACACTGAACAAAATTTCTATTAGAATCTGCTGAAAATAAACGATTTTTTAAAAAGCAAACTTATTTTGGTGAAGGGGAGCAGGCGGGTCGTTACTTAGCCACTATCATTAATTCCCAGAGAGGCTCCAGTTTTATACCAGCTCTGCGACACGCCTCAGGCGCCTTAATACAGAACCTTGGATGTTTTGGGAATATTAGGGGATTTTTATAAACATTTTATATACATCAAGATTTGGGTTTTCCCCCTTCTCAGATCCAACAGTATTTACGGGATTATAGATCTTCCCATGTTAAGTGCAGAACAGCGAGAGGATTGGATGCGCCTCTATGTCTAGAGGAACTGCAGGTGGCAGTTAAAAATTTGGGCAAATAATAAGCCCCCAGGGTTGGATGGATTGCCTACAGAGGTATATCAGCAGTTTTGGGGAGGTGTTGTTACCTAATTTTTTGGGAGGTTTTTCAGGATGCAGAAACACAGGGCAGGTTGCCTGTTCCCAATGCAAGAGGCGGTAATAATTTAGTGTTATTAAAACTGATAAAGATCCATTGCTCCCTGAGTCATACAGGCCCATTTCTCTAATTCCAGTGGATACCAAAAATACTAGCTAAGGCGTTTGCGAACAGACTAACTGCGGTGGTATCAATCTCGTGCATCCTGATCAGGGGGGTTTTATAACCACAGAGGGATACTTTCCAATAATTTTACGGAGATGTACCTGAACCTGCAGCTTCCTGTTGATAACGCTGGGGCTAGGTCAATTGTTCTTTAGATGCTGCTAAGGCCTTTGATAGTGTGGAGTGGGAATTCTTATGGCGGTTTTACAAAAATTTGGGGGTTTGGCCAAAAATTTATATCCTGGATTAAGCTGTTTTTTTACTGATCCTAAGGCAAAGGGTTTGCAGCCCTAATAATTTACAATCAGAGAGTTTGATTTGCAAAGGGGGAACAAGACAGGGATGCCCTTTGTCTCCATTGCTATTTGCCCTGGCAATTGAGCCGTTGAGCTCAGATTAGAGCAAACACCCATTTTTGAAGGCTTTAGGAGGGGAGGCTGGAAAGGACAAAATAGCCTTATACGCTGATGATATCTCCTTTTTTTGGCTAATTTCGGCGGCTCATTGCCAGAGGCAATTAATGACATTAAAACTATGGTGCCTTACTCTGGGTTGACAATTAATTGGGGGGGAAATCCTGTCATTATGCCAGTGGATGCCAGGGATCAATGGACTCTCCCTGGAGATATACCACTTCTAGTGTCCCAGTCTGTCCGATACCTGGGTATAAATATTTCTGAGAATTTACAGGAATTTGGGCGGTTGAATCTGTTTCCATTGCTAGTTAAATTTCAAAATAAATTGGATGTCTGGCGTAATTACCATTTTTCGATAGCGGGAAGATCAAATCTGGTTAAATGATTTGGATGCCCCCGTTGTTGTACCTCCTACATAATCTCCAATCTGGCTCCCCAGAGATTTTTTTTTAAAGTCAATGCTATTTCAGAGCCCTTATCTGGGGCAGGACACATGCCCGGATAAAGCTAGAAAAACTCTGCAATTGGCAAAGGACGAGGGAGGGTTGGCAATTCCTAATCCAGGGAGTTTTTCTTCTTGGCAGCACAACTGCAATATATGAGAGATTGGGATGGGGAGGGGATTTAAAGGGTTTAAATTTGAAACTATTACGCCACTATTTTAATTCTCCCAATCTTTATGGTAAAAATGGAGGCTAAAAAAACTTTTTTAGTGGGGACTCCAAAAAAATGTTTCCAACTTTTATATCGGAATGATAAACCTGTGGTGGAAATTAAGGGTGGATTTGGGCTTCAGGGCTTGACCTTTCCCATACCGGGATTTGGAATACCCTGGTTTTGTCCGAACTTTTTTTGGTTCAGGGATTTGAGTCATGGGCATCTAGGGCCTTCAATATGTCTCTCAGCTGGCTTACAGATAAGGGGGTGCTTAAAAGTTTTCAGCAATTGCAAATGGAATTTGCCTTACCGCATACACAGCTATACAAAAAATTAAAGCTTAGGCACGCGTATAATGCAGAAAAATCAGACACAATTCAATATAATGCCAAGTTTACTCCGATAGATAGGGTCAAGAACATCAAAACAACAAAGGGACTGATATCCACTTTATATAAACTTTTATTGGCAAACTTTTTTTCTAGGGAAAACCCCAATAGATTTACGTAGTAGGTGGGAAGGAGATATTTGCCCTATAAAAGCTAATATTTGGGAGGAGATACGGAGACCATACCATTGATTTCAGTGAGTGAACAGCAATCGAATCTCTCAATTATTCTTAATACATCGGGGTTTACAGAACTCCTCTATTTCTACATAAAATTGGAATTCGGGCCTCTCCTCCCGTGTAATTGGTGTCATGTGCACCCGGCCTCTCTGATGCATTTGTTTCTGGCATTGCCCTAAACTAGAGCGATATTGATTTTTATTGTTTCCAATTGATCCAGCGTATTTTCAAATTACAGTGGAGATGAATCCGTTTGGGTTTTTATTTTTGGGATATGTAGGAGACTTAACGGTTTCAGAGGCTGAGAAAATCGCAATAATCCGGCTTTTATTTTGGCGAGGAAATTAATAGCGACAAAGTGGCTGGATGCAGAACCTCCGTCAGCACAGGAGTTTGTTAATAAAGTGAACTGGCTGATTGCTCTGGAGAGAGGGGTGTATTATAAGAGAGGAGGCAAACTTAAGTATAATAAAATATGGGCTAAATGGCTGGATACTTCTGGTCTTGCTGCACCGAACTTAGTTTAGGCAGAGGGGGGTTGGGGATCTGGTGTAGAGGTTCCTGGGACTGCGTCTATGGCAGTTGTGTGGATGGAGGCCGTCCGACAGCCAGGTACAATTTTTATTGTGACAAGAACTGACTGTTATTAATATTGCATTGCTATGTGATTGTAATGGATATTTACTGCTCTGAATCTGGAGATGGATTTGGGAGGTGGGTTTGGTTGTGTTTTGGGGATAAAAGTTGAAATTTGGTCTTCAATGACATATACTGTACTCTGTTTGTACTAATTTATATCTGACCAATAAAAAGTTCATGGTTAAAAAAAAAAACTCCTTGAGCAACACGCCCATCTTCAACTGTCCTCCCATCTCTCCACCAACTCTCTCCTTGACCTGCTCCACTTGGGCTTCCGTCCCCACCACTCTACTGAAACCGCCCTAACCCAAGTCACCAACGACCTTGTAACTGCCAAAGCCTCACACCACTACTCTGTGCTTCTCCTCCTGGACCTTTCCTCTGCCTTTGACACTGTCAACCATTCACTCCTCCTACACATCCTCTCCTCCCTCGGCATCACAGACTTGGCCCTCTCCTGGATCTCCTCATACCTCGCCGATAGAACATTCAGCATCTCACACTCTCACACTTCCTTCTCCCCTCTCCCGCTGTCTGTTGGTGTCCCCAGGGGTTTAGTCTGGGCCCAAATACTCTTCTTATCTACACCTCGGCCTGGGTCAGATCATAGCATCACATGGCTTTTCAATGCCACCCGTAGGGTTTATGACAACCCAACTCTAAATCTCCCGGCTAGATGTCACTCTCTTCTCTCGGATCTCAGACTGTCTTTCGTCCATTTCCTCCTTCTTCTCCTCCCGGGCTCCTAAACTAAACTGAAAACTGAAATTTATTATTTCCCACCGTCCCCCTCTATCCCTCCACCTGATCTCTCTATCACTGTCAATGGCTACACTCTCTCACCAGCACACAGGTCCCCCTGCCTTTGGGGTAACCTTTGACTTTCCAAATCTGTCCCTTTAAACCGCATATCCAACCCTCACCTCTGCCCGTCACCTCCATCTAAAAAATATTTCCCGAATCCGCTCATTTTTATCTCTTTAAAGCACAAAAAAAAGCTGGTCCAATGCCCTAGTCATCTCCCTGCCTAGAAATACTGCAACATCCTTCTCTGTGGCCTCCAGCCTACCACCCTCGCTCCCCTCAACCATCCTTAAACTCTGTCTGATTCACCTCTCTCCTCGCTACTCCTCTGCCTCTCCCCTCTGCCGATCCCTTCACTGGCTACCCCATTGCCCAGCGAATCCAGTTCAAGCTAGCAACCGTGACCTACAAGGCTCTCCATAACTTCTCCCCTCCATATATCTCTGCCTTAATCTCTAAATACCTCCCCTCATGCAACCTCCGCTCCTCACAGGACCCTCTCCTCTGCTCTCCTCTTATCACCTTCTCACATAACCATCTCCAAGACTTCTCTCGTGCTTCCCCCACACTTTGGAACTCACTGACTCAACACCTCAGACTCTTCCCCTCTCTCACTAGCTTCAAAAGTAACCTGAAAACCTACCTCTTCAGGATCGCCTATAACCAACATTAACCGTGTTGCACTGCTCCGCCCCACAAACATGTCCGCCCCTCACCTTCTGTCTCTTCACCCCTCCCTGTAGATTGTAAGCCCTCACAGGCAGGGACCTCTCTCCCTCAGTACCATTTGTTAGTCACTTATTGTCACTTTGTAATTGTTTGACCAATGTTATTTATGTACCCGCCTAAAATGTACAGCGCCCTGGAATCAAGGGCGCTCCAAAATAAATGATAATAATAAATAAAATCAGTAGTAGGAAACAAAGTTCTAAAGTCACGTGTACATCTCCCCTGCCATCGGTAAGACTCGATGAACATACTGTATGTCTTTTTGAACCATACAATATAAGTATGATTTCACTGTTATAAACAGACAGCTGCTGGGCTACATATTCTGCCATTACCCTTAAACTGGCATTTCCTTGCTCTAAAATTCTCCTCTCTCTGTATCTGTCTATCTGTCTATCTGTATATATATCTATATATATATGTATATATATATATTATAATATATATATATATATATATATATATATATATTGTAGGGGTGTCAGCTCATAGGTAGTCTCTGGATTAGCACAGACTCAGGTTTAGGTGCAAAACATAACAGAAAGTTTATTGTCTCTCAGACTTGAATCAAACAATATGTGCTTCCTTCAGCATATCACACCAAAACCAAGACAGTCCTTTCTTCAGGGTTTATAACAAGGCAACATAAAACAACCTAACCAGGTCAGCAGTAGAAATGTTCACAGCAACTTGGAGACAGCTTTGCATGTCCTCACTCCACAGAGGCTTCCAGCATAATCACACAGCTCCTCCTTGCACTGTGTCAGCTGCCTTATATGCCTGGTAGGGCCCGGGCTGGAGTATGGGAGCAACCTTCCCACCCGGCTCTCCGGCCGCTCCATAAAAAACCCGGACCCGAACTACCACCATAAAATGGCTCAGCAATATAACATCGCTGGCAACAAACTACCGGGTTTTTTTACATCACCTAGGCCAGCCACCTTGGTGATACATACATTCCGTCAACAACTTTACCCCTGGGCCTCTTACAATATATATATATTTTTATTTATTTTATTTTTTTTCTGACTAAGTTCATTATTATGTGCCTACACAATAAGGACTATTGTTTGTATTCTGATTTGTCTGTTTCCTGACTTTCCTACTGTGTCTCTAAATCTGAAGCTTGTACCTTGACTTACCTCATTGTAGTACTATTTTGTCTACATGCTGTACTGCCTATCATTAGCTGTTACTACTGGAGGCTATCCAGATAATTTCGACCTCGGGATTTACTCCAGCAAGGACTTAACCTCCATGAGGCTTAAGTTGAATAACAAATCCCTTATGCTATTTGTACATATTAAGGGACACATGTATGAAAACTGTCTCGGTCTAAAACTCACTTTATTGCCCATAACAACCAATCAGATCGCCCCTTTAATTTTCCCAGAGCACTATATGAAATAAAAGGGGTGCTCTGATTGGTTACTATGGGCAACAAAGTGAGTTTTAGACCTAGACTGTTTTCATACATGTGGCCCGAAATGTTTGTCAGTGGATCTCATTGCCCATTGTCCAGAGAATATAAAGTTTCTATACATGATTTAAGGGGTTCATTTTTAATGTAATTTTTTTAGCATATTGCTGGCCTGATGAAACAAGAAAGCTTGTACTTCCCATTTCTCCCACCTGCAGTCCAGTGCTACCATTGTCCGTCTTTTCCTTTGGTCTTCTGTTAACTTCCTGGCTCCAGACAAATTGAATGTCACCGAAGCAGCTGCTGATTTGTCACCATGAGCATCCACTTGCAAACGGTGACATAAACAACAGTACGTGACTGCAAATCATGTACAATACATTGGAAGATATACATGAGAATGTATCATTTTGCCTAGTCTAAGCAGCATATCCGTCAATAGACATTATATTGCTTTTAATGGAAACTACTGTAGGTTTTGGTTGTTGACTTGTGTACTTGCTTCATGCCACCACAAAACTAGGCTTTACTAGTGAGGCCTTATTAGTGAGTACTTACGTGTTTTATAACTTACAGAAAAAAAGTGCGGGATCAACACACTTAGTGGATGTTCTTCCAACTTTATTACTTCTGTTTTAACTTCACAAATCACAATTATGACACAAAACATTGTTTAATAGCTGAACATTCTGGCTTCCTAAAACATACCGCACACAAATGAATGTGAGATATTTTATTTAATGGCATATGCTATTCCAGATCATGGGCATATAAATTCTTTGAGGCAGGGACTTCACTGACAATAAACATGAATAAATTGGTTTCTTAGTGTGCAGTTGACACTTGACAGATACCAGCGTTTCAGGAAAAGGTCTTGTCATGGACCACAGTGTTCAGTTGCCACCATGAATTTACTAAAGGTAGCTAAAATATTTTTAGGTCATGTCATTGACTTATAATACCGTCTCTGAAAAAAAAAAAAAAACTTTAAAATTCTTTGTTCTCTGGAAAGCTGAACTATCATTCTGAAAAGTCACTTAACCTTTGCTAAATGTATTTTCTATTCATTGAATGAGAAAAGGGACTGTTGAGTGCTCTGACATCTCACCCTGTCTATCTGTATGTTTTTCTTTTATTAGAAGGAGTTTTAGAATCCTTTGAATTATTATTATTGAGAATGTGTTTGTTATCTATTTAAATTAGCTAAATCCAGTAGCTCATTAACCCCTTAATTCACCATGATGTACCAATAAGTCATGGCGCCTAGTGACATGATGTACAGGAGTTGTGCCTGTACAACCACTGTGGGAGCCCAGTAGTGACTTAGGGCTTGTCCCCATGGCACAGGTTTTCAGTCAGATTTACAGATGGTTTTCGGATTTGAAAGCCGTCTGTAAACCAACTGTCAACCTTTTACATTGAGTGAAATAGAAAATCCGTGCAGCAGTCCCCACTGCACAGATTTTCCGCCGGACAGTTTTTCACGCCACTGGCGTTCCATAAAGCCTAGAATATGTTCATTTTTCCGCCCAGTTTTTGGGCGGAACATGAACATGTGGGTGCGAAGGGGGACGACTTGAATCTGCAAACCGCGGACAAAAGCCGTCCGCCTGCGTGCCAAAAAAAGACCAAATACCGGTCGGGATTTCCCGATCGGTATTTGGTCTCTGCCGTGTAAATGTACCCTTAGTCAGGCGTCTGCAGTAGTGGCCACAATCAGAGAAATGCAAATTTCAAGGGAAATTTCCCTTTTTTTTACTAAATTAAATGTTTTATATTTATTTTCCCCTACTTGATCGTAAAAAACCAAAAAGCCATTTAAAGAAATTTAATTTTCCTTTTATTTGGTAGATGTAAAGTTTTATTCAGTGACAACTCCGCTATTAAATTTTCTTTATGTATAAAAAGCTTAGTGTTGGTTTAAAGGGAAAAAAGAAAAAACTTTGGGGTACAAAACAGTATAAGTTTAAAAGTGTTTTATACACACTTTTGGTAAAATTACAATTTGTACGCCCCCAGATCATAAAACTAAACAAAATGTTGGTCCAAAATAGAAACAATGATAAAAAGTAATTTTAAAAAAAAATATTAAGGAAAAATCAAATTAAAAAAAGACATTCAGTAGATGTTTAAATCTTTTTTACCCCTACAACAGGGAATATTTAAAAAAAATTATACACTACTGCAAGCCAAGAATCATTGGTTCCCAAATTTTTCTCTAAGAACATGCATTTGGGCCCAAAGGGCCCCAGGGACTTTTGGAACCCGCCACAGGACCAAAGTTTGAAACTTTAAAACCCCCTTTACATTGGTGAAAAAAACAAAAACATCCCTCGGCTTGTTCTTTCCCCCTTTTGCCCAGTCAATGTTATAAAAATTCAATGAATAAAAAGAAACTGAAGTCTGCTACAGTTCAATTCTTGAACTCAGCCATGCAGGAAAGCCCTAATGAATATTAAAATAATGACAACTACCCATGGGTACATTTAATCTTTTAGTTCACCTGCATTATGTCACTTTTTATTGCATCATATGTATGTCTTTGGTTCCCTTAGTGAACTTTAACATTAAAGTATGTATTCCAAGCCGGCCCCCTGGTTTTCATATTACTTGGGAACGAAATGTTTCCCTTGTGTGAATGGCGTAGGGTGCACTATGTTTGACCACTGGTACATACCTGTTTTTAATAAGACGCCCAAAAAAAATTTTTCAAAAATTTTAAAACCCTTAAAATGGAATTTTTATAGGGTTTGAATTTGGTTTTTATTATGCGTTCCGTTAAATTGGGAAAATCATAAAGTTTATTTTGGGCAAAATTTTTTGTAAAAAATGTTGCTAAAACAACACAGTCAAATTAAATATTACAATAATCATAATATTAAAATTTTTTTCCCCTTTTTGCTTTTAGTAAAACAGTAAAAAATAATTTGAAAAATGTGATAAATACTTAAAGCATTAATTTCCCAAAATACAAACCCCAAAAAAAAAAAAAAACCTTTTTTTTTCCTGTTTCCAAAAATTAAAACCCAATTTTCTGAAATTTCCCATTAGACTATAAACGGCCCCCGGGGGGGGTGGGGGGCAGTTTATCTTGCAAAAAAATTTTAATTGTACAACTGTGAAGTTGGGGGAAAAACGGCTGTTTTTCAATAATTTGGGGGGGTTTTTTCCACTAAAAGAAAGGGAAAAGGATCAAATATTTTCATCTCTAAAAATTTCACTTGTTATACAAACCAAGCATGAAGGGCCTTGTTTTTTTACAAAAAAATTTTTTTCCCCCAAAAAAAATTTGGAAAAAAACCAAGTTTGATTAAAGCATTATACTAGGATGGCCCAATTTCTCAAAAAAAATTTGGTTCCCGGTCACCCTTGCCCCGAATTTTCTGACCAAAAAATTCCCTTTGGAACCCAAATTTCTTTGGACCAAACACGTTTTAAAAAAAGCCCATTTCCGGTCCCAAACCCGCAGGGGCTGTAAAAAGTTTTTTGCCACTTAAATAAGGGAAGGGAAACTTGGGGTTGGTCTTTTATACAATGTTTTTGTTTTTTTGTATGACACGCACATGCCCGCCGGCCCCTTTTTAGAATCGGGTCACTATAAAAAACCCCCGGGGCACTTAAGAGGGAAAAAAAGCCCAAAAAAAATCAAGGGGAAAAGTAACTGATAAAGCAGCTAAACCCCAAAAATGGAAAAAAACAAGCTGGGGAAACCCAAAGGGGGCCCAAAATTGGATAAAATTTGGGGGGGTGACGGGGGAGCCACGCAGCATGAGGGCAGGCATGGCACAATTTACATTCTGGGGGGGGGGAAAACAGTATTAGGGGAAAAGATTTGGGCCAAAAACCCCAAAAGTGGGGGGAGGTTATGGGCCGCAGCAGTTAGGTCCGGCAGTGGCACAATGGGCATTAAGGAGGGGGGCAAAACATTTTTAAAGGGCCCCCGAGTGGCACAATCACACTTTGGGGGATCACGGTGGGGAAACACATTAGGTCAGCCCGGGCACAATTAAAAATTGTTGGGGGGCAAAGAAGAGGGGTCACAAACAGCAGATGAAGGGCCAGAGGGGGCACAAATTTCTGCAGGTGGCAAAAATTTGTATTAAGGGGGGGGGGGCAGAGCGGGGACAATGACTGAGAGCGGAGGTCACGGGGGCGCAGCATGATTAGGCGTGGCACAATGACAGGAGTTAGGTTAAAATTAAGGGGCAACGCATTTTAAAAAGGGGCAGAGAGGGGGCACAATGACATTTTGGAAAGGGGGCCAAAAAAGTACCAGCCGCAAGGTGGCACAATGACACCAAAAATGTGGATGTCACGGGGAACAGCCCAAAACCACAGCAGCAAAGAAAACAAATAGAGTGGCACAATTTACAGAGTGTTGAGGTGGGAAGGGGCAATACCCTCCCCGGTAAAGACGGGGAAAGGGAGAAAGGGGAAAAATATCACAGATTGTGGGCATCAGGGGGGGGGCGGGATCAGAATAGTGGCTTAGGAGGTTTTAAGAACCCAGGGCTGACCCCCTAAGGGTTGGTGTGTGGGAAAACCTGGCCTATCCACGCCTGATTCATCCCTTTACAAAGGTCAGTCTTTTTACAAATTTTCCCCTGGACAAGCGGGGGGTTTTCCCTTTGGGGGAACGATGGGCCCCCCCCGCACGAACACCCCTCTGATGCCCCCACTACTGGGGAGGGCAGTTCTCCACTTTAAAATCGGGAAGTTGCGGCCACACATCCATTTTGGGGTTTCCAGGGATTTTCCCGCGGATTTCAAAAGGAGGGGGCAAGTTTTTTTCCAAGGGGGCCACAACCCTTTTTGGGTTAGGAAGCTCCCCGGGCCTGGTGCCTTTCTGTGGGACTTTTCCCTTCACTAGGGGTTGGGGGAAGTGTCATTAGTGACCCCCAGGGCTTAGGTTAATGGGTGAAGGAGCTGGTTTCGGCTTCCCCCCCCCCAACCCTTCCCCCCGCAGCCGCCCCGGGAGTTACGTGAGGCGCTGAGGGAAACCCCCCCCCAACCTTTTAGAGAGGGGCGATGCCGGGACATAGGCACGGCCAACTGATTCGGAGGATTTCCCTATAGTAATTTTTATTTGTCCCCTTCCCCCTTCCCCCAGCGGGGAAAAAGGGTCCAAATTTTTGGGCCGGGGGAGCGAGGGTCCAATAGGGGGGAGAGCCAGAAAATCATCCCCCCTGCCCGGGGGACAAATTCCGTGTCACTAGCCCGGGAAATAAGCCCCTGGCCCGGGGCATCTGCAAAGTGACTGAGGGGCTCCCTGCCTCCATTTCCCCTTATACCGGGCCCCGGTTTCTTGGGAGTCATCTGCCCGGGGTTTTCCCCCTCCCATCCACCTTTCCCCCAGCTTTCTTCCCGCTCCCCCCTACTTGTCCCCCCTTTGGGGTTTGAAAAACCACTATTTCACCAACCCAAAAAATTTTGCTCCAATGTCCCCTCCCACCCCCCTCCTCCTCCATTTCGTCCCAACCCGGGCTCATGTGGCCACGAGATGTGTCGCCCCAAAACTTCCCTCCCCCGGCCCCCGACAGATTTTTCAAACATCTGTTTTCCCAAAATGAAGGAAGGGGGAATGACGTTATTTTCCCTCCTATTTCCTTGGGGCTGACAAATAAAATTTGGCCCCCTCCCCCGAAATTTGGGGCCCCAACAAAACCGGGAGGTTTTCCGCATGAGCTCCCCTGGTGAAAATCAAAGTTACCCCAGGGGAGTACTTCGTCTCTGGGGTTTATTTAAAAAATGGTTTTTTGGCCTTTCCCCTGTTCATAAAAATTTTGGGCCAACATTTGCAGGCTGGAATTCCCGGGGGTTTTAAACCTGAAAATCAGGGGCGTGTTGGGGAGGCCCTTCTGCCCCCTGCAAAATCGAGGAAAAGGGGGGGTTTCCTGGCTTTGTACCCAATGGTTAAAGGCATTTAAAAAGTTTCCTTCCCCTTTTCAAAAAGTTCTAAGATTTTGGTGGAAAGGGCTTTTAAGGGAAAATTTTTACAACCCGATTTTAACAGTGCCCATTTCAGGGGGCATGGACCATCCCCCTCCTAGGGAGGCCCAAAAACCATGTTTATCCCCTTGTCCCAAACCAAAGGGTTTCCCATTTGCAGGGTTTGGGGGGAAAAAAAGCCACACAAACGATTTCTTTCTGCATGGGCGCGGACATTCCTCCCCTGTGTGATTCGTTCGCCCATGGGAAGGGTAGGGGGTTTTGAAATGCGTTTACAAACCCCTGTGCCCTAACCTTTTGTTTTGAAAAGGGGAGCAGTTTCTTGTGGGGGCGAGATGGTGGGTGGGGGGTGGAGGGGGAGGGGCGGACAAATTTGGGGGCAGGAAACCATTTGACAAGGGAGGAGAAAAGGGGGCGTCTCCCCTCCAAGTTGGGTTTGGGGTGCCCGGGGAGGAAGCACATTCCCCCAGTGGGCCGGGAAAGGACATTTACTGGGCCCAGACCGTAAATTTTACCCCTCCGACGGGCTTCTGAACCGTGTAAACCCTTTTTAAAAAAACCGAAAAACCAAGGGGAAAATGACCCACTTTCTGTTTTTACATATTTATGAAGGCTGGGAACTGCCCCCCCTTTGGGAAAAGGGTAATTTCGGTTTGGAAAAACCTCCATCCGGCTCGGGGGAAAACCCTTTTCTCTGAATGGTGCAGAGTCCACCATTTGGGAAAAAGGGGGGCTGCAGTACCAAAAACTTGGCAGGAAACACGGGGCAGCGCGAACCTTTTTGGGGTTGGGGACGCAAAACTGTTGTCTCTTTACAATTGCCCCTCTGAACGAACTGCTTGGGGCCATGGGGTAGCGGGAAGAAGGGGGGTTTTGGACCGGGAGAGGATGTCAAAGAAAACAGTGCCCCTTTTCAAAGGGTTGGGGGAGCCTTGACCCCGGTGAAATGGAATTTCTTTCCCCAACGGCCACTGCTGTTTTCGCAGCGCGGCCGGAAAGGCCCCCCACATCTTTAGCCACGTTTTTTCCCAGGCCAAAGGAAAGGTGAAAGCTTTCATGTGTTTTACGCGGGGCCCTTGGGGCCAACCTTAGCCCCCCTTTTCCACGCTTCACCCTTTCCCGGCCCCCAGATTAACAAAAATCCCCAAAAATTCCGGGTTTCCCCCGGGGGTCTTTGCAAAGAACTTTCCCAACCGCCCAAATAGCGAATTTTTCCGCCAAACGCTCCGCACTGATGACTACTCCGCCGCCTGGGCCCCGCTGAGCCCCCTTTCCGCTTTTTTTTCTTTGGGGGCTTGGACCTGCCCAAGGGGTTTTTTACCCCGTGGCCGGGTTGGCTCCCGACCTCACACTGGGTTTTCCAAACCCCGTGAACCGGAACACAACCCACTTGTGGCTGCGCCCCTGCCTTAACCGCCCAAACTGGGCCCCCTTTTACCCACGATGATGAAGCCCTTTCGTTACCCCGGCTAAAGGGGCGGTCCGGGGTACCCTCATCTTTTATTTGTTTTATCGTCATACTGTCCCCCTCACCCCCCTTTTGGTTTAAACGAGGGGTGACCTCTCACCCCATGACCTCCCAGGCCCCCTCTCCACATCTTAAATTTTTTCCCCTATGCAAGAAGCGGGGGGTTGGGGCCCCCCTTTTCCCTTTGCTGCCCACGAAATGCTGACTGGGCCCTCCCCCAAAATTTTTTCATCCCCGCTAAATGGGGGCGCTGAAGGCCCCCGACCCACATTGTAGAAACCCGGGGAGGGAAAATGGGGGGACGAGGCGGGTGAGGGAAGGGGGTTGGGGGGGCCCCCTGACCCGCTCCCGGGGGCCCTTTCCAACTAATTTTTGTTGGGGCTGAGGTTCCCCCCGACTCTTGGCCGGGGGTTTTTCGATGTCATCTGGAGGAAGAGGGGGAACCCCAGTTTAACCAATCAAGAACCCTTGGGGTTTCGAACAACAAAACGGGCCCCTAGATGGGGGAAGGGGGTTTTTGGGCCCCACCGGAATGACCCCTGCTGCGACGTCCCTTGCGTGCTGCGTCCCGGGCCCTTTTTTAGAAATTTTTTTGGCACTGCCACCCCGCAGTTGCAAACCTGCCACCCCCCTGTTGAATACTGTTTGTTTTTTAAAAAGGGACGGACAAATGTTTATGAAACTATTGTAATGATAAAAATACACCCCTTTTTGACTCCAAATGAAACCCCTTAAAAAAGCTTGGGTAACCCTTTGGTTTTAAATTGCCCCCCCACAAATGGCCAGGAAAAAAATTTTTCTTTTAAAGTGTCGTTTCAAGCACTGTTTTGTTTTAAATAAAAGTAAAAAACAAAACAGGCTAATTAAACCCTTTGCTTGTGAAATTAAAGCTACCAAAAAAAATGATATTTTTCGGTGGTTTAAAAAGCGGTTTTTTTTTTTTCGAAAAGCAGCAAAAAAAACGCTAATTAACCCCGGTTTTAAATTGGCAATAAAATTGGGCCACCACAAATAGTAGCTTTGTACGGTTTTTCAATTGCGTGTTTTCTACCCAAACAAACAAGAATACAGGTTGTAATTTTGCCTTTGGGTTGTGAATTAGGTACCCAAAAAAAAATTTTATATTATTTGGCTTTTTAAAAAAAAAACGGTTTTTTTTTTGTAGCACAGCAGCAAAAAAAAAACGCTTTTAAATTTAACCCCCGGATTTTAAATTGCGCCAAAGAATTTAGCCCCACAAAATATAAACCGGGTTACAATTGGTGTTTTTTAGCCACACCAAAAAGATTACGTTGTAATTAGCCTTTGCTTTTTGAATTAGGCTCCCAAAAAAAAAATATATATTTTGGCGTTGAAAAAAAAACGGTTTAAATTTTTTTCAAACACACCCGCAAAAAACGCTTAATTAACCCCCGGTTTAAAATTTCGGGCCCAAAATTTAGGGCCCCACAAAATAGTAGCGGTTACAATTGGGGGTGTTTTTACCCACAACAACAAGAGGGTAGTTTTAAAATTTGCCTTTTTCTTGTGAATTTGGGTACCAAAAAAATTTTATATATATTTTGGGGTTTTAAAAAGAGGGGTTTAAATTTTTGTCAGCAACCACAAAACAAAAGCTTAAAATTTAAACCCCCGGGTGTAAATTCGCCAAAGGGAAAGAGCCGCACAAAAAAAGTAGGTTTGTAGCGTGTTTTCAATTGGTTATTTTTCTACCCCCAAAAACAAGAGAAACAAAATTGTAATTGCCTTTTTCTTGTGGAAATTTGGCTAACCCAAAAAAAAAAAAAATATTTTTTGGCGTTGAAAAAGACGGGGGTTAAATTTTTTCAGCACACCAGAAAAAAAAACGCTTTTAATTAACCCCGGGTGTAAATTTCGCCAAGGGAAAATTTAGCCCGCACAAACCAAATTTGCGTGTTACAATTGCGGGGTTTTCTACCCACCAACAAGAGAAAAAAGTTGTAATTAAACCTTTGTTGTGAAAAAAAGGTTTCCCAAAAAAAAAAAAAAATATATTTGGGGTTGGGAAAAAAACGGGTTTATTTTTGTCAGCACCCCCAGCAAAAACAACGCTTTTTAACCCCCGGGGTGTAAATTGGCCAAAAAATTGGCCCGCCCCAACTAGTACGTTTCAATTCGTGTTTCTACGCCAAACAACAAGATAAAACAGTTTGTAAAAAGCCTTTGCTTGTGAATTAGGCTACCCAAAAAAAAATTTTATATAATTTTTGGGTTTAAAAAGCCCGGTTTTTTTTTTTTTTTGTCAGCACACCCGCCCAAAAAAACGTTTTAAATTTAAAACCCCCGGGGGGAAATTGCGCCAAAAATTGAGCCCGCACAAACTAGTAGCGTGTTTTCAATTGCTTTTTTTTTTTACCCAAAACAAAAAGAGATACAGTTTTAATTAGCCTTTTCTTGTGAATTTGGTAAACCAAAAAAAAAAAATAATATTTTTGGTTTAAAAAGAAGGTTTATTTTTTTTCAGAAACCAGCAAAACAACCTTATTAAACCCCCGGGGGGTAAATTGCGCCCCAAAAAATTGAGCCGCACAAACTAAATAGCTTTTACAATTGGGGTGTTTTTACGCCACACAACAAGGATACAGTTGTAATTACCTTTGCTTTTTGAAAATTTGGTACCAAAAAAAAAAAATATATATTTTCTTGAAAAAAAAACGGTTTTTTTTTCAGCACACCCCAAAAAAATGTTAATTAACCCCTTTATTAAATGCGATAGAATTCAGAGCCCAAAAAATGAAGTGGGTTTTTTGTATTTTTTAAAAAAGCTGTTTTTTTAAATGAATACAAAGGAACGGCCCTTTAATTTCCCCCTTGGATATTGAAAAAGTATATGCAGCCTTTCCCGTGGGGCCACATGGGGTTTAAGATCCAAAAAACCCCCCAAAAAAACAAAATAAAATTCAGAGAACGTTCCCGAGGGCAAGCTGAACCCCCACAGAAAACGTTGAAAAAAAACATTCTTCCCAAAAACGCAACACCCCCCGCAAGGGACCTTCCCCATCAGTTTCAAATTTGAAGGGGTGTGAGTCCCCGGCGCGCCCCGGGCTTAAAATTTGTTCGGGGGGACGTCACGGGAAACCCCCCGGTCTTTTGATTGGCTTCATCTCTGCCCCCATGTTTTTGAGGGGTAATTTCCCCCCTTTTTTCCCCCAGAGGCTTTTTCCCCCTGTAACGCCCTGGCTCGCAGCCATTTTTTTTCAACAAAAGCACACTTGTTCCCCGAATTCCCCCCAAAATTCGACTTTTGGGCCCCAACCAAGTTTTTCCCGAAATTCTAAACGAAATTTCCCTTTTTTTGGGCAAATTTGCCCATCTCTAATTATACGTTTTAAACTGGGGTTATTTACAAAAAGGGAAAATTGCATGAATAGGATACCAATCAGGGAAAGGGTTTAGACAGTTATATTGGCCCAAAATTTTCCCTTTTTTGTTATAAAGGGGAAAGTATTATAAAAAAAAGGGCAAAAGACTTTTTTGGGAAATTTAAACCAACAGTAAAAAACAACAATTTGGGACTTTGTCTAAATTTAAATTTAAAACCCCCAATTTTACTTGGGGTGGGGGAATTTTATTAATAAAAAAACACACTTTCCAAACTAGAAATTGGGGGGCTTGGGGAACCTAGGACGGTTTGTGGAACTGCAAGGGTTGGGGGCCCGTATGAAAAAATGGAAAAAAGGGGTTCCCTTGCTGCTATGGCTATCTCTCCCCTTTCTCTCAAAATCTGGTTAAAAAAATAGGGTCTGATCTTTCTGCCAAAATGTAATAAGCAGGGAAAAAATCCCCCTTTACAAAAAGACAGGGGTAACAACAAACAGCCCGTGCAGATTTAAAATTCTAAATTAAAAAACTCCCCTTTTTTTCTTCTTTGTCAGGGCACAATTATAGGGTGGAATTTAAATATATCCCCTAGGGAAAGGGGAATTTTGGGATTTACTCCCCAAAAACGAAACCCCCGGGCAAAAAGTGTCCCCTTTGAGTTCTTTTGAGGGGTTTTTAAATTTAAGGGATTTGAGAAAAGGGAACCCAAAATGCACACAAAAAACTGGTTAAAAATTAAAAAACAAACTCTCTGTCAAGGAAAAAGTGAGTCCCCTACGCAATGGGCCCCCTTTGCCCCAAAAAAATGGGAAATTTTTGGTATTTTCAGATCCAATCAGGGTAAAATTTGGGTTTTATGGGCCAAAAGAAGGGCAATACGTTTAAAAAAAAAAAAATTTTTTTGATATTCCCAAAAAATTTGGGTTTTTTAAGGGATCTAAGGGTTTTATTTTTAAAAGGCTGATAAACTTTTGCTTTTAAAAAAAAAACTACCCGGGAATTGCCCAATTTTTTCCATAACGGCCCCAAAAACCAGAGGCCATGAGCTGAATGGGAGAGAACTTTTGTGACATCATGAAATGGAGCCAGACATTTTGGCCCCCCCAAATTCCCCCCAAAAAATTTTAAGGTTGAAAAACCCAAAAATTGTAAAAAAATTCCCTTATCATATACATATATATATTAATATAATATATAAATTTATTTTAAAAATTATATATATATATATAAAATATATATAAATTATATATAAAAAAAATAAAATATATAAATATTTATATATTTTTTATAATATATTCTATAAATTTCCAAAAAAAAAATGTATCCATACAATAAATACCTTATTAAAAACAATCACCCTCTTTACTGGGGTTTGATTGAAAGGTTAGGGGGAAAAAAAATGAAAGACCACAAATGTTTTTTGTATAAAAAGTTATATTGTACGCATGTAAAATTGATTTTTTGGTTTTTTAAAGAATATGGATATGCACAGGAACAGAAAGAAAGGAAAAAAAATGGTTTAAAAAAACTAACAAACCCAATTTTCCAATAAAAAAGCTAAAAAAATCACCAAACATTTAACAAAATACAATGTTATATTCAAAACCCGGCCATCACCCCTGTGCAGTGCCCAAAACCCGTGTCCCAATTTTGGCTGGCTGGCTTCCTTTCCCAAGGCAAAGAGCCCGTTTTAAAAAACACTCCGTTCATTTTAAACCAAAAAATACCTTTTCCCCCCTTACCCTAGGGCCCCAGGGCCTTTAGTGTTGCATCCCCCCATTTATCTGGCATCCTGGCAGAGGAATATACCTATTGTATTACCTTAATTAACACATGAATGACATCAGGTACATTCCAAGACCTTAATTAACACATGAATGACATCAGGTACATTCCAAGACCAGTTTACTGAGGAACTGAATCACTGTCCATATGTTGACTCATGCAAGAGCCTCCATCTTAGATTGGACAATTGAAATACCTTCTATATATCATATCGAAGTATACCATATCATATGTCTTTCAATATGTAAAAGTCTGTATTTCTTACAGCAGGCAAAATGCTGTATTGTAGTTTAGAAATGCAGAACTGCTATGGTGATTGTCTGAGTCTTACACTTTAAAGTGTTTTGAGCAGCATTTCAGATATTTTGGATCATAATACAGACCTAACCTAAATCCTGCTCTAGGCTTTTAATCATATGGCTTGTTAAACAGTATGGGGATTGGCATCCTCTCTACTGGTGTTAATGCACCTAAGGCTTACCTTTAATTCTTCTCCCAAAGCTAAGGGTTAATCATGCTCATATGACCCCCATAGAATTCTATGGACTTCTACTGGATAACCTAAACGGGGAACCCGCCCCGAAAAGGGCGACCCCGCAGCCTATCGACAATCCTCTGGTCAAAGCTTCTTAAACACCACTGTTTATACTCAAAAGATTCAACCTATGCATATAGTCTTAATATACCAGAACCATATACATACATAAAAGACCAATACACTGGTGTAAGTGTAACCACCAGTACCATGTTTTCTACTCATTCTACTCATTCTACTCATGTTTTAGTGCGCCTTTCACATAGTGCTCCTTCACCAATCAGTATTTTGTTTTAACACACCTTTTCTCATTGTATCCCAACACTTAGTTGGTCGCTCTGACCACCATTCTGTATATATGTGCCCCAAAATACCGGTAACATTCACACATCGCTCCTTTTTTTCTTTTTTTTTTCCCTTCACTACAAACACATACAACGTTTTTTTTTTTGTTTTTTTTTTTCCTTCACTACAAACACATTCAACGGTTTATTGTTATAATCAGCCACACTTCCTATTCTTGGGAAAGACCACAACAAGTGTCACGTATTACCGGCACTGCTTGTCGGTGTCTGCGCTCCTTCGGCATTTCGTGTCAACATATGCGCTCTTTTCTCAGAGCGCTCCGCACACTACATCACAGCCCAAGCACTCTTTTTTTTAAATCTTAACACATCTAGAGAGTCTTACCATTGGCTAATTCAAATTTTCCCTCCGTTGGACTAACCTATTAGAGCAGTAGTTTGTACACCCCCTGTGATTGGTCATTTCTTACCCACAGGACAAGATGGGATAGAGTGTCTCATCCCTCTATTGGTTGATTTAAATCTCCCGCCTTTGCTTCTACCAATGAGATCTTCTTTTAGCTTTATACCCCAATTTTAAAATTCTCTATTGGTCTTTTGATTGTTTTATTATAAGAATGGTGATAGGTTTATTCCTTCCACCTACCACAGGTTTGGTTACTCATAATATATAAACCTCTTGTTCAACTTGCTCATACTATGTAACACTTTTTGTATATGAGGAAGTGCGTGGGCACGAAACGCGTTATGCACAGTTACTTAAAGCATTATGGCCACCTTCTTATTGTTTTATTTGGAATAAAGTGTTTTTATTTTCATCCCATGGTGGTATCCACGTGGATTTACTCCAAAGTGACGAGCACCCGGTCCTTTTTTATCCGTTTTACTGCAATACCACTGCAAGTCCTTCCGGCATTAGAGACCAGGACGACGAGGCTGCTGTCCCCGGGGTTTTTGATTATAAAGCCAAACAGGTTTTTATGAGTGTTGTGCCTCTATACTAGATCGCACAACACCATCAGGTGAGCACCTTAATCATTTGATTTTTACTATACATCAGACGTACTTTCACATAGAGCGCCATCTCCTTTTTTCTTTTTATTCTAGCCTATTGAGGGAGCCATATATAACTACCAACCAGGGGAAAACTTTATATAGCCCTATATATTGAAGGACCCTACCTACCTATTGGGGGGCCCCATATACCTACCTGCTGAGGGGGTCTATATGCCTACCTACTGGGGAGCTTTATACTTGTCTTCTTAGTGGGCAGGTTATGTACCTAATTACCATTGCTGATTAACTCTATTTGATTAGGCTTATCCATGTTCTATAATTCTGTAAAAACCACATGAAGAAAAAGGTAAAATACATGGAAGAAATCTGAGGGTGTCTCTTGGATTTCTGCCACATGTTACATGGTGTATTTAACAGCAGAAAAATACAAATCTAGCCTAATGGTGCATTTGGTTTATATGACATTTGCATTAAATGAAAACAAGAACTGACATAAGAATCTCTATTTTGTGTTGTTTTTCTTTTTGAAAGTTCTTCATTAAATATAACTGCAACATATGACAAGTTATGATTCACACTTGTGTTTGCTTTTTCGTTATTCTCACCTGTTTTTAAATAACAAAAGATTAAAGAGAACAGTTGTCCATTGTTTTCACTGGGTTAATTTTGACTTCAGTTTTTTTCAGTTTGGCTCTTTTCAATTAATTTTTTGTTTTTTGATGGAAAAAAGCACATGATTCTGTGCTATTTTTTCCATTTTTCCAAATCTCTACAACAGATCAGTTGATAAAATTTCTGTTTGCATTTGTTTTGAACGCAAAGCCAAAAACAGCTGTTAACCTAGCTCTAAAGTATAGATTCCCTTTACAGTCATTTTTTCTAGAAAAATACAAATTAATAATTGCTATCATAAATAATCATACATATACCAATATTTTTGCAAATTTTAATTTACCATATTACAGAGTTACAATATGCAATGCTAATTAGGTTAGATAATAAGAGGCTTTTATCCCACCTGACTTTAACAGTTGTATTAGGTATGTATTATAAAGTTACCGAGTTAGCTGTTCTTAATGAAGGGTGAAGTTTTCTATCACTCCATTAGCATTTAGTGTTTTAGACATCAAAAATAGAATGCAGGCATATTTTTTTATACTATAAAATGGTTTAGATCTGTCAGGATAAAAATTTCTTGTGGTAACTGACTTGTCTATGAGCAGGGTCATTTGACAAATGAATAATATACAGTAATATCCATAAAGCATCACGATAATAAAAAACAAACAAAACAAACACACTTAAAGCACAAAGACATTGATGAAGAATACATTCTAGTCTTGTCATTATAAAAGTCTTATAAATCTGCAAGTAATTGCTCTTTAAGTAAACACTTCAAAATTCCAAACTGAGGAATTTTAGTGTCAAAATATATTTTATGTCATCTTTTCTGATGCTTATATAACAAGAACATCAATCAATATTTCTGTTTGCTAAGTGAACAACATATGCCAGACAAGTGTTTTGACTAGAAATGAACAAATCTTTAAACCTTTTTCTTCATTGATTCTCCAAAATGCAAATATTTTTGAATTACTAAGATTTGATGAATCTTTGACCTGATGAATCAATTCAAACATTCCTCACTAAGGTCCAAATACAAATGTTCTTTGTGTTGAGTAACTATTAGGGCTAGTTCACAGGGCTTAAAGCTGACGTAATTGCGGCACGGATTTCGCCCCGCAATTACCCAGGCTGCCGTGCAGCAGGGGTGGGGGCGGGGCGGGGGACCGGCAGCTCGCCAGCCCCATAGACACTCATTATTCACGGCGCGTACACGCCGTGAATAATGTGCTTGTCACTTTCTCCCCGCTCGGCGGGGAAAAGAGAGGGAATCCATAGTTCTCTATGAGAACTGTGGATTACCGTAATGACTGGGACGGATTCCAGCCGTACTGCAGCGCAAATACAAGCCGCAGTACGGCTGGAATCAGTCCCAGAATAAGCCGTGTGAACGGCCCTTTAGTGTTGCTCGAATCTTTCTCTGTTTGGTTCCGCAACTGGTTCAACCAAAATTGTGAAAAATTTGGTTTAGGATGTCTTTAACCCACATGTTTTCACTTTTACCTTAAGCGTAAACCAAACCCTAATTCTAACCATAACCTTAAATGTAGCTGTACCCACTCTTCTGGTCCCATGGTGCTGTCGCTTCAATGCTCCTTCAGACTGATATCACAATTAGAGATGGGCGAATTTCTCAAAAATTCGATTCGGTCACTTCGCCGAATTTTCCGACAAAAATAAATTCGGTCGAATTCTTCGGCACGAATCGCGTTAAAAAGCAGCTATTTCCAGGGTGCACAGAGCCTGCAGGTGCTGTAGAACGTTGTGCCATGCTTAAATATGCAGAGGGAGCTTGGTTTGGTCTTCATACAATGTTGTGTTTTAGTATGACACGCAGATGACTGCCGCCGCTCTTAGAATCGCTTCACTATAAAATTCCCTGGGCACTTAAGAGGGCAAAACTGACCAAAAAATGAAGCGGGAATGTAGCCTGTAAAGTCATGCCAGCGAAAGCTGGAAAAAAACAAGCTGGGAGCTCAGGTGGGAAAATTAGTGAGACTGTGGAGGTGACGGCGGCAGCCACAGCAGCATGAGGT